>JALIGW010000002.1:42828719-43113177 GCA_023053685.1 Diadophis punctatus similis | reverse complement strand
AATACATAGGAAAATCCCATTTACAGAAAATCCACTTAGGGTTAGGGTTAGCTATCCATGAATTCAGAGAGTAAAATGGAGATCGCCATTGGATTCGGAGCCCATCGTTATGGTTAGGAGGGTGCAAACGTTTTGATCCTGCCTTTTGTATATTTCCTGGCAAAATACATGGGAAAATCCCATTTACAGAAAATCCACTTAGGGTTAGGGTTAGCTATCCATGAATTCGGAGAGCAAAATGGACATCGCCATTGGATTCGGAGCCCATCGGTATGGTAAAGAGGGTAATACTTCTCGATCCTGCCTTTTGTATATTTCCTGGCAAAATACATGGGAAAATCCCATTTACAGAAAATCCACTTAGGGTTAGGGTTAGGTATCAATGAATTCGGAGAGCAAAATGGACATCGCCATTGGATTCGGAGCCCATCGGTATGGTTAGGAGGGTGCAAGCTTTTCTATCCTGCCTTTTGTATATTTCCTGGTAAAATACATGGGAAAATCCTCTTTATAGAAAATCCACTTAGGGTTAAGGTTAGGTATCCATGAATTCGGAGAGCAAAATGGAGATCGCCAATGGATTCGGAGCCCATCGGTATGGTTAGGAGGGTGCATAGTTTTTGATCCTGCCTTTTGTATATTTCCTGGCAAAATACATGGGAAAATCCCAGTTACGGAAAATCCATTTATGGTTAGGGTTAGGTATCCTTGAATTCGGAGAGCAAATTGGACATCGCCATTGGATTCGGAGCCCATCGGTATGGTTAGGAGGGTGCAAGCTTTTCAATACTGCCTTTTGTATTTTTCCAGGCAAAATACATGGGAAAATCCTTTTTACAGAAAATCCACTTAGGGTTAAGGTTAGGTATCCTTGAATTCGAAGAGCAAAATGGAGATCGCCAATAGATTTGGAGCCCATCGGTATGGTTAGGAGGGTGCAAACTTTTCGATCCGGCCTTTTGTATATTTCCTGGCAAAATACATGGGGAAATCCCATTTACAGAAAATCCACTTAGGGTTAGGGTTAAGAATCCATGAATTCGGAGAGAAAAAATGGACATTGCCAATGGATTCGGAGCCCATCGGTATGGTTAGGAGGGTGCATACTTTTTGATCCGTCCTTTTGTATATTTCCTGGCAAAATACATGGGAAAATCCCATTTACAGAAAATCCACTTAGGGTTAGGGTTAGGTATCCATGAATTCGGAGAGCAAAATAGGCATCGCCATTGGATTCGGAGCCCATCGTTATGGTTAGGAGGGTGCAAACTTTTTGATCCTGCCTTTTGTATATTTCCTGGCAAAATACATGGGGAAATCCCATTTACAGAAAATCCACTTAGGGTTAAGATTAGGTATCCATGAATTCGGAGAGCAAAATGGACATCGCCATTGGATTCGGAGCCCATTGGTATGGTTAGGAGGGTGCATACTTTTTGATCCTGCCCTTTTGTATATTTCCTGGTAAAATACATGGGAAAATCCTCTTTACAGAAAATCCACTTAGGGTTAAGGTTAGGTATCCTTGAATTCGGAGAGCAAAATGGAGATCGCCAATGGATATGGAGCCCATCGGTATGGATAGGAGGGTGCATACTTTTTGATCCTGCCTTTTGCATATTTCCTGGCAAAATACATAGGAAAATCCCATTTACAGAAAATCCACTTAGGGTTAGGGTTAGCTATCCATGAATTCGGAGAGCAAAATGGAGATCGCCATTGGATTCAGAGCCCATCGTTAATGTTAGGAGGGTGCAAACTTTTTGATCCTGCCTTTTGTATATTTCCTGGTAAAATACATGGGAAAATCCTCTTTACAGAAAATCCACTTAGGGTTAAGGTTAGGTATCCTTGAATTCGGGAGAGCAAAATGGAGATCGCCGATGGATATGGAGCCCATCGGTATGGATAGGAGGGTGCTTACTTTTTGATCCTGCCTTTTGTATATTTCCTGGCAAAATACATAGGAAAATCCCATTTACAGAAAATCCACTTAGGGTTAGGGTTAGCTATCCATGAATTCGGAGAGCAAAATGGAGATCGCCATTGGATTCGGAGCCCATCGGTATGGTTAGGAGGGTGCAAACTTTTTGATCCTGCCTTTTGTATATTTCCTGGCAAAATACATGGGAAAATCCCATTTACAGAAAATCCACTTAGGGTTAGGGTTAGCTATCCATGAATTCGGAGAGCAAAATGGACATCGCCATTGGATTCGGAGGCCCATCGGTATGGTAAAGAGGGTATATACTTCTCGATCCTGCCTTTTGTATATTTCCTGGCAAATACATGGGAAAATCCCATTTACAGAAAATCCACTTAGGGTTAGGGTTAGGTGTGCATGAATTTGGAGAGCAAAATGGAGATCGCCATTGGATTCGGAGCCCATCGGTATGGTTAGGAGGGTGCAAGCTTTTCGATCCTGCCTTTTGTATATTTCCTGGTAAAATACATGGGAAAATCCCATTTACAGAAAATCCACTTAGGGTTAGGGTTAGGTATCAATGAATTCGGAGAGCAAAATGGACATCGCCATTGGATTCGGAGCCCGTCGGTATGGTTAGGAGGGTTGCAAGCTTTTCTATCCTGCCTTTTGTATATTTCCTGGTAAAATACATGGGAAAATCCTCTTTATAGAAAATCCACTTAGGGTTAAGGTTAGGTATCCTTGAATTCGGAGAGCAAAATGGAGATCGCCAATGGATATGGAGCCCATCGTATGGATAGGAGGGTGCATAGTTTTTGATCCTGCCTTTTGTATATTTCCTGGCAAAATACATGGGAAAATCCCAGTTACGGAAAATCCACTTATGGTTAGGGTTAGGTATCCATGAATTCGGAGAGCAAATTGGACATGGCCATTGGATTCGGAGCCCATCGGTATGGTTAGGAGGGTGCAAGCTTTTCAATACTGCCTTTTGTATTTTTCCAGGCAAAATACATGGGAAAATCCTTTTTACAGAAAATCCACTTAGGGTTAAGGTTAGGTATCCTTGAATTCGAAGAGCAAAATGGAGATCGCCAATAGATTTGGAGCCCATCGGTATGGTTAGGAGGGTGCAAACTTTTCGATCCGGCCTTTTGTATATTTCCTGGCAAAATACATGGGAAAATCCCATTTACAGAAAATCCATTTAGGGTTAGGATTAGGTATCCATGAATTCGGAGAGCAAAATGGACATCGCCATTGGATTCGGAGCCCATCGCTATGGTTAGGAGGGTGCAAACTTTTTGATCCTGCCTTTTGTATATTTCCTGGCAAAATACATGGGGAAATCCCATTTACAGAAAATCCACTTAGGGTTAGGGTTAAGAATCCATGAATTCGGAGAGAAAAATGGACATTGCCAATGGATTCGGAGCCCATCGTTATGGTTAGGAGGGTGCAAACTTTTTGATCCTGCCTTTTGTATATTTCCTGGCAAAATACATGGGGAAATCCCATTTACAGAAAATCCACTTAGGGTTAAGATTAGGTATCCATGAATTCGGAGAGCAAAATGGAGATCGCCAATGGATATGGAGCCCATCGGTATGGATAGGAGGGTGCATACTTTTTGATCCTGCCTTTTGCATATTTCCTGGCAAAATACATAGGAAAATCCCATTTACAGAAAATCCACTTAGGGTTAGGGTTAGGTATCAATGAATTCGGAGAGCAAAATGGACATCGCCATTGGATTCGGAGCCCGTCGGTATGGTTAGGAGGGTGCAAGCTTTTCTATCCTGCCTTTTGTATATTTCCTGGTAAAATACATGGGAAAATCCTCTTTATAGAAAATCCACTTAGGGTTAAGGTTAGGTATCCTTGAATTCGGAGAGCAAAATGGAGATCGCCAATGGATATGGAGCCCATCGGTATGGATAGGAGGGTGCATACTTTTTGATCCTGCCTTTTGTATATTTCCTGGCAAAATACATAGGAAAATCCCATTTACAGAAAATCCACTTAGGGTTAGGGTTAGCTATCCATGAATTCGGAGAGCAAAATGGAGATCGCCATTGGATTCGGAGCCCATCGGTATGGTTAGGAGGGTGCAAGCTTTTCGATCCTGCCTTTTGTATATTTCCTGGTAAAATACATGGGAAAATCCCATTTACAGAAAATCCACTTAGGGTTAGGGTTAGGTATCAATGAATTCGGAGAGCAAAATGGACATCGCCATTGGATTCGGAGCCCGTCGGTATGGTTAGGAGGGTGCAAGTTTTCTATCCTGCCTTTTGTATATTTCCTGGTAAAATACATGGGAAAATCCTCTTTATAGAAAAATCCACTTAGGGTTAAGGTTAGGTATCCTTGAATTCGGAGAGCAAAATGGAGATCGCCAATTGATATGGAGCCCATCGGTATGGATAGGAGGGTGCATAGTTTTTGATCCTGCCTTTTGTATATTTCCTGGCAAAATACATGGGAAAATCCCAGTTACGGAAAATCCACTTATGGTTAGGGTTAGGTATCCATGAATTCGGAGAGCAAATTGGACATCGCCATTGGATTCGGAGCCCATCGGTATGGTTAGGAGGGTGCAAGCTTTTCAATCCTGCCTTTTGTATTTTTCCAGGCAAAATACATGGGAAAATCCTTTTTACAGAAAATCCACTTAGGGTTAAGGTTAGGTATCCTTGAATTCGAAGAGCAAAATGGAGATCGCCAATAGATTTGGAGCCCATCGGTATGGATAGGAGGGTGCAAACTTTTCGATCCGGCCTTTTGTATATTTCCTGGCAAAATACATGGGAAAATCCCATTTACAGAAAATCCATTTAGGGTTAGGATTAGGTATCCATGAATTCGTAGAGCAAAATGGACATCGCCATTGGATTCGGAGCCCATCGCTATGGTTAGGAGGGTTGCAAACTTTTTGATCCTGCCTTTTGTATATTTCCTGGCAAAATACATGGGGAAATCCCATTTACAGAAAATCCACTTAGGGTTAGGGTTAAGAATCCATGAATTCGGAGAGAAAAATGGACATTGCCAATGGATTCGGAGCCCATCGGTATGGTTTAGGAGGGTGCATACTTTTTGATCCGTCCTTTTGTATATTTCCTGGCAAAATACATGGGAAAATCCCATTTACAGAAAATCCACTTAGGGTTAGGGGTTAGGTATCCATGAATTCGGAGAGCAAAATAGGCATCGCCATTGGATTCGGAGCCCATCGTTATGGTTAGGAGGGTGCAAACTTTTTGATCCTGCCTTTTGTATATTTCCTGGCAAAATACATGGGGAAATCCCATTTACAGAAAATCCACTTAGGGTTAAGATTAGGTATCCTTGAATTCGGAGAGCAAAATGGAGATCGCCAATGGATATGGAGCCCATCGGTATGGATAGGAGGGTGCATACTTTTTGATCCTGCCTTTTGCATATTTCCTGGCAAAATACATAGGAAAATCCCATTTACAGAAAATCCACTTAGGGTTAGGGTTAGGTATCAATGAATTCGGAGAGCAAAATGGACATCGCCATTGGATTCGGAGCCCGTCGGTATGGTTAGGAGGGTGCAAGCTTTTCTATCCTGCCTTTTGTATATTTCCTGGTAAAATACATGGGAAAATCCTCTTTATAGAAAATCCACTTAGGGTTAAGGTTAGGTATCCTTGAATTCGGAGAGCAAAATGGAGATCGCCAATGGATATGGAGCCCATCGGTATGGATAGGAGGGTGCATACTTTTTGATCCTGCCTTTTGTATATTTCCTGGCAAAATACATAGGAAAATCCCATTTACAGAAAATCCACTTAGGGTTAGGGTTAGCTATCCATGAATTCGGAGAGCAAAATGGAGATCGCCATTGGATTCGGAGCCCATCGGTATCGTTAGGAGGGTGCAAGCTTTTCGATCCTGCCTTTTGTATATTTCCTGGTAAAATACATGGGAAAATCCCATTTACAGAAAATCCACTTAGGGTTAGGGTTAGGTATCAATGAATTCGGAGAGCAAAATGGACATCGCCATTGGATTCGGAGCCCGTCGGTATGGTTAGGAGGGTGCAAGCTTTTCTATCCTGCCTTTTGTATATTTCCTGGTAAAATACATGGGAAAATCCTCTTTATAGAAAATCCACTTAGGGTTAAGGTTAGGTATCCTTGAATTCGGAGAGCAAAATGGAGATCGCCAATTGATATGGAGCCCATCGGTATGGATAGGAGGGTGCATAGTTTTTGATCCTGCCTTTTGTATATTTCCTGGCAAAATACATGGGAAAATCCCAGTTACGGAAAATCCACTTATGGTTAGGGTTAGGTATCCATGAATTCGGAGAGCAAATTGGACATCGCCATTGGATTCGGAGCCCATCGGTATGGTTAGGAGGGGTGCAAGCTTTTCAATCCTGCCTTTTGTATTTTTCCAGGCAAAATACATGGGAAAATCCTCTTTATAGAAAATCCACTTAGGGTTAAGGTTAGGTATCCTTGAATTCGAAGAGCAAAATGGAGATCGCCAATAGATTTGGAGCCCATCGGTATGGATAGGAGGGTGCAAACTTTTCGATCCTGCCTTTTGTATATTTCCTGGTAAAATACATGGGAAAATCCCATTTACAGAAAATCCACTTAGGGTTAGGGTTAGCTATCCATGAATTCGGAGAGCAAAATGGACATCGCCATTGGATTCGGAGCCCATCGGTATGGTAAAGAGGGTATATACTTCTCGATCCTGCCTTTTGTATATTTCCTGGTAAAATACATGGGAAAATCCCATTTACAGAAAATCCACTTAGGGTTAGGGTTAGGTGTGCATGAATTTGGAGAGCAAAATGGAGATCGCCATTGGATTCGGAGCCCATCGGTATGGTTAGGAGGGTGCAAGCTTTTCGATCCTGCCTTTTGTATATTTCCTGGTAAAATACATGGGAAAATCCCATTTACAGAAAATCCACTTAGGGTTAGGGTTAGGTATCAATGAATTCGGAGAGCAAAATGGACATCGCCATTGGATTCGGAGCCCATCGGTATGGTTAGGAGGGTGCAAGCTTTTCTATCCTGCCTTTTGTATATTTCCTGGTAAAATACATGGGAAAATCCTCTTTATAGAAAATCCACTTAGGGTTAAGGTTAGGTATCCATGAATTCGGAGAGCAAAATGGAGATCGCCAATGGATTCGGAGCCCATCGGTATGGTTAGGAGGGTGCATAGTTTTTGATCCTGCCTTTTGTATATTTCCTGGCAAAATACATGGGAAAATCCCAGTTACGGAAAATCCACTTATGGTTAGGGTTAGGTATCCATGAATTCGGGAGAGCAAATTGGACATCGCCATTGGATTCGGAGCCCATCGGTATGGTTAGGAGGGTGCAAGCTTTTCAATACTGCCTTTTGTATTTTTCCAGGCAAAATACATGGGAAAATCCTTTTTACAGAAAATCCACTTAGGGTTAAGGTTAGGTATCCTTGAATTCGAAGAGCAAAATGGAGATCGCCAATAGATTTGGAGCCCATCGGTATGGTTAGGAGGGTGCAAACTTTTCGATCCGGCCTTTTGTATATTTCCTGGCAAAATACATGGGGAAATCCCATTTACAGAAAATCCATTTAGGGTTAGGGTTAAGAATCCATGAATTCGGAGAGAAAAATGGACATTGCCAATGGATTCGGAGCCCATCGGTATGGTTAGGAGGGTGCATACTTTTTGATCCGTCCTTTTGTATATTTCCTGGCAAAATACATGGGAAAATCCCATTTACAGAAAATCCACTTAGGGTTAGGGTTAGGTATCCATGAATTCGGAGAGCAAAATAGGCATCGCCATTGGATTCGGAGCCCATCGTTATGGTTAGGAGGGTGCAAACCTTTTGATCCTGCCTTTTGTATATTTCCTGGCAAAATACATGGGGAAATCCCATTTACAGAAAATCCACTTAGGGTTAAGATTAGGTATCCATTGAATTCGGAGAGCAAAATGGACATCGCCATTGGATTCGGAGCCCATTGGTATGGTTAGGAGGGTGCATACTTTTTGATCCTGCCTTTTGTATATTTCCTGGTAAAATACATGGGAAAATCCTCTTTACAGAAAATCCACTTAGGGTTAAGGTTAGGTATCCTTGAATTCGGAGAGCAAAATGGAGATCGCCAATGGATATGGAGCCCATCGGTATGGATAGGAGGGTGCATACTTTTTGATCCTGCCTTTTGCATATTTCCCTGGCAAAATACATAGGAAAATCCCATTTACAGAAAATCCACTTAGGGTTAGGGTTAGCTATCCATGAATTCGGAGAGCAAAATGGAGATCGCCATTGGATTCAGAGCCCATCGTTAATGTTAGGAGGGTGCAAACTTTTTGATCCTGCCTTTTGTATATTTCCTGGTAAAATACATGGGAAAATCCTCTTTACAGAAAATCCACTTAGGGTTAAGGTTAGGTATCCTTGAATTCGGAGAGCAAAATGGAGATCGCCAATGGATACGGAGCCCATCGGTATGGATAGGAGGGTGCTTACTTTTTGATCCTGCCTTTTGTATATTTCCTGGCAAAATACATAGGAAAATCCCATTTACAGAAAATCCACTTAGGGTTAGGGTTAGCTATCCATGAATTCGGAGAGCAAAATGGAGATCGCCATTGGATTCGGAGCCCATCGGTATGGTTAGGAGGGTGCAAACTTTTTGATCCTGCCTTTTGTATATTTCCTGGCAAAATACATGGGAAAATCCCATTTACAGAAAATCCACTTAGGGTTAGGGTTAGCTATCCATGAATTCGGAGAGCAAAATGGACATCGCCATTGGATTCGGAGCCCATCGGTATGGTAAAGAGGGTATATACTTCTCGATCCTGCCTTTTGTATATTTCCTGGCAAATACATGGGAAAATCCCATTTACAGAAAATCCACTTAGGGTTAGGGTTAGGTGTGCATGAATTTGGAGAGCAAAATGGAGATCGCCATTGGATTCGGAGCCCATCGGTATGGTTAGGAGGGTGCAAGCTTTTCGATCCTGCCTTTTGTATATTTCCTGGTAAAATACATGGGAAAATCCCATTTACAGAAAATCCACTTAGGGTTAGGGTTAGGTATCCATGAATTCGGAGAGCAAAATGGACATCGCCATTGTATTCGGAGCCCATCGGTATGGTTAGGAGGGTGCAAGCTTTTCTATCCTGCCTTTTGTATATTTCCTGGTAAAATACATGGGAAAATCCTATTTATAGAAAATCCACTTAGGGTTAAGGTTAGGTATCCATGAATTCGGAGAGCAAAATGGAGATCGCCAATGGATTCGGAGCCCATCGGTATGGTTAGGAGGGTGCATAGTTTTTGATCCTGCCTTTTGTATATTTCCTGGCAAAATACATGGGAAAATCCCAGTTACGGAAAATCCACTTATGGTTAGGGTTAGGTATCCATGAATTCGGAGAGCAAATTGGACATCGCCATTGGATTCGGAGCCCATCGGTATGGTAAAGAGGGTATATACTTCTCGATCCTGCCTTTTGTATATTTCCTGGCAAATACATGGGAAAATCCCATTTACAGAAAATCCACTTAGGGTTAGGGTTAGGTGTGCATGAATTTGGAGAGCAAAATGGAGATCGCCATTGGATTCGGAGCCCATCGGTATGGTTAAGAGGGGTGCAAGCTTTTCGATCCTGCCTTTTGTATATTTCCTGGTAAAATACATGGGAAAATCCCATTTACAGAAAATCCACTTAGGGTTAGGGTTAGGTATCCATGAATTCGGAGAGCAAAATGGACATCGCCATTGTATTCGGAGCCCATCGGTATGGTTAGGAGGGTGCAAGCTTTTTCTATCCTGCCTTTTGTATATTTCCTGGTAAAATACATGGGAAAATCCTATTTATAGAAAATCCACTTAGGGTTAAGGTTAGGTATCCATGAATTCGGAGAGCAAAAATGGAGATCGCCAATGGATTCGGAGCCCATCGGTATGGTTAGGAGGGTGCATAGTTTTTTGATCCTGCCATTTGTATATTTCCTGGCAAAAATACATGGGAAAATCCCAGTTACGGAAAATCCACTTATGGTTAGGGTTAGGTATCCATGAATTCGGAGAGCAAATTGGACATCGCCATTGGATTCGGAGCCCATCGGTATGGTAAAGAGGGTATATACCTCTCGATCCTGCCTTTTGTATATTTCCAGGCAAAATACATGGGAAAATCCCATTTACAGAAAATCCACTTAGGGTTAGGGTTAGTTATCCATGAATTCGGAGAGCAAAGTGGACTCGCCATTGGATTTGGAGTCCATCGGTATGGTGAGGAGGGTGCAAGCTTTTCAATCCTGCCTTTTGTATTTTTCCAGGCAAAATACATGGGAAAATCCTTTTTACAGAAAATCCACTTAGGATTAAGGTTAGGTATCCTTGAATTCGGAGAGCAAAATGGAGATCGCCAATAGATTCGGAGCCCATCGGTATGGTTAGGAGGGTGCAAACTTTTTGATCCTGCCTTTTGTATATTTCCTGGCAAAATACATGGGGAAATCCCATTTACAGAAAATCCACTTAGGGTTAGGGTTAAGAATCCATGAATTCGGAGAGAAAAATGGACATTGCCAATGGATTCGGAGCCCATCGGTATGGTTAGGAGGGTGCATACTTTTTGATCCGTCCTTTTGTATATTTCCTGGCAAAATACATGGGAAAATCCCATTTACAGAAAATCCACTTAGGGTTAGGGTTAGGTATCCATGAATTCGGAGAGCAAAATAGGCATCGCCATTGGATTCGGAGCCCATCGTTATGGTTAGGAGGGTGCAAACTTTTTGATCCTGCCTTTTGTATATTTCCTGGCAAAATACATGGGGAAATCCCATTTACAGAAAATCCACTTAGGGTTAAGATTAGGTATCCTTGAATTCGGAGAGCAAAATGGAGATCGCCAATGGATATGGAGCCCATCGGTATGGTTAGGAGGGTGCAAGCTTTTCGATCCTGCCTTTTGTATATTTCCTGGTAAAATACATGGGAAAATCCCATTTACAGAAAATCCACTTAGGGTTAGGGTTAGGTATCCATGAATTCGGAGAGCAAAATGGACATCGCCATTGTATTCGGAGCCCATCGGTATGGTTAGGAGGGTGCAAGCTTTTCTATCCTGCCTTTTGTATATTTCCTGGTAAAATACATGGGAAAATCCTATTTATAGAAAATCCACTTAGGGTTAAGGTTAGGTATCCATGAATTCGGAGAGCAAAATGGAGATCGCCAATGGATTCGGAGCCCATCGGTATGGTTAGGAGGGTGCATAGTTTTTGATCCTGCCTTTTGTATATTTCCTGGCAAAATACATGGGAAAATCCCAGTTACGGAAAATCCACTTATGGTTAGGGTTAGGTATCCATGAATTCGGAGAGCAAATTGGACATCGCCATTGGATTCGGAGCCCATCGGTATGGTAAAGAGGGTATATACTTCTCGATCCTGCCTTTTGTATATTTCCTGGCAAATACATGGGAAAATCCCATTTACAGAAAATCCACTTAGGGTTAGGGTTAGGTGTGCATGAATTTGGAGAGCAAAATGGAGATCGCCATTGGATTCGGAGCCCATCGGTATGGTTAAGAGGGTGCAAGCTTTTCGATCCTGCCTTTTGTATATTTCCTGGTAAAATACATGGGAAAATCCCATTTACAGAAAATCCACTTAGGGTTAGGGTTAGGTATCCATGAATTCGGAGAGCAAAATGGACATCGCCATTGTATTCGGAGCCCATCGGTATGGTTAGGAGGGTGCAAGCTTTTCTATCCTGCCTTTTGTATATTTCCTGGTAAAATACATGGGAAAATCCTATTTATAGAAAATCCACTTAGGGTTAAGGTTAGGTATCCATGAATTCGGAGAGCAAAATGGAGATCGCCAATGGATTCGGAGCCCATCGGTATGGTTAGGAGGGTGCATAGTTTTTGATCCTGCCATTTGTATATTTCCTCGCAAAATACATGGGAAAATCCCAGTTACGGAAAATCCACTTATGGTTAGGGTTAGGTATCCATGAATTCGGAGAGCAAATTGGACATCGCCATTGGATTCGGAGCCCATCGGTATGGTAAAGAGGGTATATACCTCTCGATCCTGCCTTTTGTATATTTCCAGGCAAAATACATGGGAAAATCCCATTTACAGAAAATCCACTTAGGGTTAGGGTTAGTTATCCATGAATTCGGAGAGCAAAGTGGACTCGCCATTGGATTTGGAGTCCATCGGTATGGTGAGGAGGGTGCAAGCTTTTCAATCCTGCCTTTTGTATTTTTCCAGGCAAAATACATGGGAAAATCCTTTTTACAGAAAATCCACTTAGGATTAAGGTTAGGTATCCTTGAATTCGGAGAGCAAAATGGAGATCGCCAATAGATTCGGAGCCCATCGGTATGGTTAGGAGGGTGCAAACTTTTTGATCCTGCCTTTTGTATATTTCCTGGCAAAATACATGGGGAAATCCCATTTACAGAAAATCCACTTAGGGTTAGGGTTAAGAATCCATGAATTCGGAGAGAAAAATGGACATTGCCAATGGATTCAGAGCCCATCGGTATGGTTAGGAGGGTGCATACTTTTTGATCCGTCCTTTTGTATATTTCCTGGCAAAATACATGGGAAAATCCCATTTACAGAAAATCCACTTAGGGTTAGGGGTTAGGTATCCATGAATTCGGAGAGCAAAATAGGCATCGCCATTGGATTCGGAGCCCATCGTTATGGTTAGGAGGGTGCAAACTTTTTGATCCTGCCTTTTGTATATTTCCTGGCAAAATACATGGGGAAATCCCATTTACAGAAAATCCACTTAGGGTTAAGATTAGGTATCCTTGAATTCGGAGAGCAAAATGGAGATCGCCAATGGATATGGAGCCCATCGGTATGGATAGGAGGGTGCATACTTTTTGATCCTGCCTTTTGCATATTTCCTGGCAAAATACATAGGAAAATCCCATTTACAGAATATCCACTTAGGGTTAGGGTTAGGTATCAATGAATTCGGAGAGCAAAATGGACATCGCCATTGGATTCGGAGCCCGTCGGTATGGTTAGGAGGGTGCAAGCTTTTCTATCCTGCCTTTTGTATATTTCCTGGTAAAATACATGGGAAAATCCTCTTTATAGAAAATCCACTTAGGGTTAAGGTTAGGTATCCTTGAATTCAGAGAGCAAAATGGAGATCGCCAATGGATATGGAGCCCATCGGTATGGATAGGAGGGTGCATACTTTTTGATCCTGCCTTTTGTATATTTCCTGGCAAAATACATAGGAAAATCCCATTTACAGAAAATCCACTTAGGGTTAGGGTTAGCTATCCATGAATTCGGAGAGCAAAATGGAGATCGCCATTGGATTCAGAGCCCATCGTTAAGGTTAGGAGGGTGCAAACTTTTTGATCCTGCCTTTTGTATATTTCCTGGTAAAATACATGGGAAAATCCTCTTTACAGAAAATCCACTTAGGGTTAAGGTTAGGTATCCTTGAATTCGGAGAGCAAAATGGAGATCGCCAATGGATATGGAGCCCATCGGTATGGATAGGAGGGTGCATACTTTTTGATCCTGCCTTTTGTATATTTCCTGGCAAAATACATAGGAAAATCCCATTTACAGAAAATCCACTTAGGGTTAGGGTTAGCTATCCATGAATTCAGAGAGTAAAATGGAGATCGCCATTGGATTCGGAGCCCATCGTTATGGTTAGGAGGGTGCAAACGTTTTGATCCTGCCTTTTGTATATTTCCTGGCAAAATACATGGGAAAATCCCATTTACAGAAAATCCACTTAGGGTTAGGGTTAGCTATCCATGAATTCGGAGAGCAAAATGGACATCGCCATTGGATTCGGAGCCCATCGGTATGGTAAAGAGGGTATATACTTCTCGATCCTGCCTTTTGTATATTTCCTGGCAAAATACATGGGAAAATCCCATTTACAGAAAATCCACTTAGGGTTAGGGATAGGTGTGCATGAATTTGGAGAGCAAAATGGAGATCGCCATTGGATTCGGAGCCCATCGGTATGGTTAGGAGGGTGCAAGCTTTTCGATCCTGCCTTTTGTATATTTCCTGGTAAAATACATGGGAAAATCCCATTTACAGAAAATCCACTTAGGGTTAGGGTTAGGTATCAATGAATTCGGAGAGGCAAAATGGACATCGCCATTGGATTCGGAGCCCATCGGTATGGTTAGGAGGGGTGCAAGCTTTTCTATCCTGCCTTTTGTATATTTCCTGGTAAAATACATGGGAAAATCCTCTTTATAGAAAATCCACTTAGGGTTAAGGTTAGGTATCCATGAATTCGGAGAGCAAAATGGAGATCGCCAATGGATTCGGAGCCCATCGGTATGGTTAGGAGGGTGCATAGTTTTTGATCCTGCCTTTTGTATATTTCCTGGCAAAATACATGGGAAAATCCCAGTTACGGAAAATCCACTTATGGTTAGGGTTAGGTATCCATGAATTCGGAGAGCAAATTGGACATCGCCATTGGATTCGGAGCCCATCGGTATGGTTAGGAGGGTGCAAGCTTTTCAATACTGCCTTTTGTATTTTTCCAGGCAAAATACATGGGAAAATCCTTTTTACAGAAAATCCACTTAGGGTTAAGGTTAGGTATCCTTGAATTCGAAGAGCAAAATGGAGATCGCCAATAGATTTGGAGCCCATCGGTATGGTTAGGAGGGTGCAAACTTTTCGATCCGGCCTTTTGTATATTTCCTGGCAAAATACATGGGGAAATCCCATTTACAGAAAATCCACTTAGGGTTAGGGTTAAGAATCCATGAATTCGGAGAGAAAAATGGACATTGCCAATGGATTCGGAGCCCATCGGTATGGTTAGGAGGGTGCATACTTTTTGATCCGTCCTTTTGTATATTTCCTGGCAAAATACATGGGAAAATCCCATTTACAGAAAATCCACTTAGGGTTAGGGTTAGGTATCCATGAATTCGGAGAGCAAAATAGGCATCGCCATTGGATTCGGAGCCCATCGTTATGGTTAGGAGGGTGCAAACCTTTTGATCCTGCCTTTTGTATATTTCCTGGCAAAATACATGGGGAAATCCCATTTACAGAAAATCCACTTAGGGTTAAGATTAGGTATCCATGAATTCGGAGAGGCAAAATGGACATCGCCATTGGATTCGGAGCCCATTGGTATGGTTAGGAGGGTGCATACTTTTTGATCCTGCCTTTTGTATATTTCCTGGTAAAATACATGGGAAAATCCTCTTTACAGAAAATCCACTTAGGGTTAAGGTTAGGTATCCTTGAATTCGGAGAGCAAAATGGAGATCGCCAATGGATATGGAGCCCATCGGTATGGATAGGAGGGTGCATACTTTTTGATCCTGCCTTTTGCATATTTCCTGGCAAAATACATAGGAAAATCCCATTTACAGAAAATCCACTTAGGGTTAGGGTTAGCTATCCATGAATTCGGAGAGCAAAATGGAGATCGCCATTGGATTCAGAGCCCATCGTTAATGTTAGGAGGGTGCAAACTTTTTGATCCTGCCTTTTGTATATTTCCTGGTAAAATACATGGGAAAAATCCTCTTTACAGAAAATCCACTTAGGGTTAAGGTTAGGTATCCTTGAATTCGGAGAGCAAAATGGAGATCGCCGATGGATACGGAGCCCATCGGTATGGATAGGAGGGTGCTTACTTTTTGATCCTGCCTTTTGTATATTTCCTGGCAAAATACATAGGAAAATCCCATTTACAGAAAATCCACTTAGGGTTAGGGTTAGCTATCCATGAATTCGGAGAGCAAAATGGAGATCGCCATTGGATTCGGAGCCCATCGGTATGGTTAGGAGGGTGCAAACTTTTTGATCCTGCCTTTTGTATATTTCCTGGCAAAATACATGGGAAAATCCCATTTACAGAAAATCCACTTAGGGTTAGGGTTAGCTATCCATGAATTCGGAGAGCAAAATGGACATCGCCATTGGATTCGGAGCCCATCGGTATGGTAAAGAGGGTATATACTTCTCGATCCTGCCTTTTGTATATTTCCTGGCAAATACATGGGAAAATCCCATTTACAGAAAATCCACTTAGGGTTAGGGTTAGGTGTGCATGAATTTGGAGAGCAAAATGGAGATCGCCATTGTATTCGGAGCCCATCGGTATGGTTAGGAGGGTGCAAGCTTTTCTATCCTGCCTTTTGTATATTTCCTGGTAAAATACATGGGAAAATCCTATTTATAGAAAATCCACTTAGGGTTAAGGTTAGGTATCCATGAATTCGGAGAGCAAAATGGAGATCGCCAATGGATTCGGAGCCCATCGGTATGGTTAGGAGGGTTGCATAGTTTTTGATCCTGCCTTTTGTATATTTCCTGGCAAAATACATGGGAAAATCCCAGTTACGGAAAATCCACTTAGGGTTAGGGTTAGGTATCCATGAATTCGGAGAGCAAAATGGACATCGCCATTGTATTCGGAGCCCATCGGTATCGTTAGGAGGGTGCAAGCTTTTCTATCCTGCCTTTTGTATATTTCCTGGTAAAATACATGGGAAAATCCTATTTATAGAAAATCCACTTAGGGTTAAGGTTAGTTATCCATGAATTCGGAGAGCAAAATGGAGATCGCCAATGGATTCGGAGCCCATCGGTATGGTTAGGAGGGTGCATAGTTTTTGATCCTGCCATTTGTATATTTCCTGGCAAAATACATGGGAAAATCCCAGTTACGGAAAATCCACTTATGGTTAGGGTTAGGTATCCATGAATTCGGAGAGCAAATTGGACATCGCCATTGGATTCGGAGCCCATCGGTATGGTAAAGAGGGTATATACCTCTCGATCCTGCCTTTTGTATATTTCCAGGCAAAATACATGGGAAAATCCCATTTACAGAAAATCCACTTAGGGTTAGGGTTAGTTATCCATGAATTCGGAGAGCAAAGTGGACTCGCCATTGGATTTGGAGTCCATCGGTATGGTGAGGGAGGGTGCAAGCTTTCAATCCTGCCTTTTGTATTTTTCCAGGCAAAATACATGGGAAAAATCCTCTTTACAGAAAATCCACTTAGGATTAAGGTTAGGTATCCTTGAATTCGGAGAGCAAAATGGAGATCGCCAATAGATTCGGAGCCCATCGGTATGGTTAGGAGGGTGCAAACCTTTTGATCCTGCCTTTTGTATATCTCCTGGCAAAATACATGGAAAATCCCATTTACAGAAAATCCACTTAGGGTTACGGTTAGGTATCCATGAATTCGGAGAGCAAAATGGAGATCGCCATTGGATTCAGAGCCCATCGTTAAGGATAGGAGGGTGCAAACTTTTTGATCCTGCCTTTTGTATATTTCCTGGTAAAATACATGGGAAAATCCTCTTTACAGAAAATCCACTTAGGGTTAAGGTTAGGTATCCTTGAATTCGGAGAGCAAAATGGAGATCGCCAATGGATATGGAGCCCATCGGTATGGATAGGAGGGTGCATACTTTTTGATCCTGCCTTTTGTATATTTCCTGGCAAAATACGTAGGAAAATCCCATTTACAGAAAATCCACTTAGGGTGAGGGTTAGCTATCCATGAATTCGGAGAGCAAAATGGAGATCGCCATTGGATTCGGAGCCCATCGTTATGGTTTGGAGGGTGCAAACTTTTTGATCCTGCCTTTTGTATATTTCCTGGTAAAATACATGGGAAAATCCTCTTTATAAAAAATCCACTTAGGGTTAAGGTTAGGTATCCATGAATTCGGAGAGCAAAATGGACATCGCCATTGGATTCGGAGCCCATCGGTATGGTTAGGAGAGTGCAAGCTTTTCGATCCTGCCTTTTGTATATTTCCTGGCAAAATACATGGGAAAATCCTCTTTACAGAAAATCCACTTAGGGTTAGGGTTAGGTATCCATGAATTCGGAGAGCAAAATGGAGATCGCCATTGGATTCAGAGCCCCATCGTTAAGGATAGGAGGGTGCAAACTTTTTGATCCTGCCTTTTGTATATTTCCTGGTAAAATACATGGGAAAATCCTCTTTACAGAAAATCCACTTAGGGGTTAAGGTTAGGTATCCTTGAATTCGGAGAGCAAAATGGAGATCGCCAATGGATATGGAGCCCATCGGTATGGTTAGGAGGGTTGCAAACTTTTTGATCCTGCCTTTTGTATATTTCCTGGCAAAATACATGGGAAAATCCCATTTACAGAAAATCCACTTAGGGTTAGGGTTAGCTATCCATGAATTCGGAGAGCAAAACGGACATCGCCATTGGATTCGGAGCCCATCAGTATGGTAAAGAGGGTATATACTTCTCGATCCTGCCTTTTGTATATTTCCTGCAAAATACATGGGAAAATCCCATTTACAATAAATCCACTTAGGGTTAGGGTTAGGTGTGCATGAATTTGGAGAGCAAAATGAAGATCGCCATTGGATTCGGAGCCCATCGGTATGGTTAGGAGGGTGCAAGCTTTTCGATCCTGCCTTTTGTATATTTCCTGGTAAAATACATGGGAAAATCCCATTTACAGAAAATCCACTTAGGGTTAGGGTTAGGTATCCATGAATTCGGAGAGCAAAATGGACATCACCATTGTATTCTGAGCCCATCGGTATGGTTAGGAGGGTGCATAGTTTTTGATCCTGCCTTTTGTATATTTCCTGGCAAAATACATGGGAAAATCCCAGTTACGGAAAATCCACTTATGGTTATGGTTAGGTATCCATGAATTCGGAGAGCAAATTGGACATCGCCATTGGATTCGGAGCCCATCGGTATGGTAAAGAGGGTAATATACCTCTCGATCCTGCCTTTTGTATATTTCCAGGCAAAATACATGGGAAAATCCCATTTAAAGAAAATCCACTTAGGGTTAGGGTTAGGTATCCATGAATTCGGAGAGCAAAGTGGACTCGCCATTGGATTTGGAGCCCATCAGTATGGTTAGGAGGGTGCAAGCTTTTCAATCCTGCCTTTTGTATTTTTCCAGGCAAAATACATGGGAAAATCCTTTTTACAGAAAATCCACTTAGGATTAAGGTTAGGTATCCTTGAATTCGGAGAGCAAAATGGAGATCGCCAATAGATTCGGAGCCCATCGGTATGGTTAGGAGGGTGCAAACTTTTTGATCCTGCCTTTTGTATATCTCCTGGCAAAATACATGGGAAAATCCCATTTACAGAAAATCCACTAAGGGTTAGGTTTAGCTATCCATGAATTCGGAGAGAAAATGGAGATCGCCATTGGATTCGGAGCCCATCGGTATGGTTAGGAGGGTGCAAACTTTTCGATCCGGCCTTTTGTATATTTCCTGGCAAAATACATGGGAAAATCCCATTTACAGAAAATCCATTTAGGGTTAGGATTAGGTATCCATGAATTCGGAGAGCAAAATGGACATCACCATTGGATTCGGAGCCCATCGGTATGGTTAGGAGGGTGCATACTTCTCGATCCTGCATTTTGTGTATTTCCTGGTAAAATACATGGGGAAATCCGATTTACAGAAAATCCACTTAGGGTTAGGGTTAAGAATCCATGAATTTGGAGAGAAAAATGGACATTGCCAATGGATTCGGAGCCCATTGGTATGGTTAGGAGGGTGCATACTTCTCGATCCTGCATTTTGTATATTTCCTGGTAAAATACATGGGAAAATCCTCTTTACAGAAAATCCACTTAGGGTTAAGGTTAGGTATCCTTGAATTCGGAGAGCAAAATGGACATCGCCATTGGATTCGGAGCCCATTGGTATGATTAGGAGGGTGTATACTTTTTGATCCTGCCTTTTGTATATTTCCTGGCAAAATACATAGGAAAATCCCATTTACAGAAAATCCACTTAGGGTTAGGGTTAGCTATCCATGAATTCGGAGAGCAAAATGGAGATTGCCATTGGATTCAGAGCCCATCGTTAAGGTTAGGAGGGTGCAAACTTTTCGATCCGGCCTTTTGTATATTTCCTGGCAAAATACATGGGAAAATCCCATTTACAGAAAATCCACTTAGGGTTAGGGTTAGGTATCCATGAATTCGGAGAGCAATATAGGCATCGCCATTGGATTCGGAGCCCATCGTTATGGTTAGGAGGGTGCAAACTTTTTGATCCTGCCTTTTGTATATTTCCTGGCAAAATACATGGGAAAATCCCATTTACAGAAAATCCACTTAGGGTTAAGATTAGGTATCCATGAATTCGGAGAGCAAAATGGACATCGCCATTGGATTCGGAGCCCATTGGTATGGTTAGGAGGGTGCATACTTCTCGATCCTGCATTTTGTATATTTCCTGGTAAAATACATGGGAAAATCCTCTTTACAGAAAATCCACTTAGGGTTAAGGTTAGGTATCCTTGAATTCGGAGAGCAAAATGGACATCGCCATTGGATTCGGAGCCCATTGGTATGATTAGGAGGGTGTATACTTTTTGATCCTGCCTTTTGTATATTTCCTGGCAAAATACATAGGAAAATCCCATTTACAGAAAATCCACTTAGGGTTAGGGTTAGCTATCCATGAATTCGGAGAGCAAAATGGAGATCGCCATTGGATTCAGAGCCCATCGTTAAGGTTAGGAGGGTGCAAACTTTTTGATCCTGCCTTTTGTATATTTCCTGGTAAACTACATGGGAAAATCCTCTTTACAGAAAATCCACTTAGGGTTAAGGTTAGGTATCCTTGAATTCGGAGAGCAAAATGGAGATCGCCAATGGATATGGAGCCCATCGGTATGGATAGGAGGGTGCATACTTTTTGATCCTGCCTTTTGTATTTTTCCTGGCAAAATACATAGGAAAATCCCATTTACAGAAAACCCACTTAGGGTTAGGGTTAGCTATCCATGAATTCGGAGAGCAAAATGGAGATCGACATTGGATTCGGAGCCCATCGGTATGGTTAGGAGGGTGCAAACTTTTTGATCCTGCCTTTTGTATATTTCCTGGCAAAATACATGGGAAAATCCCATTTACAGAAAATCCACTTAGGGTTAGGGTTAGGTGTGCATGAATTTGGAGAGCAAAATGGAGATCGCTATTGGATTCGGAGCCCATCGGTATGGTTAGGAGGGTGCAAGCTTTTCGATCCTGCCTTTTGTATATTTCCTGGTAAAATACATGGGAAAATCCCATTTACAGAAAATCCACTTAGGGTTAGGGTTAGGTATCCATGAATTCGGAGACCAAAATGGACATCGCCATTGTATTCGGAGCCCATTGGTATGGTTAGGAGGGTGCAAGCTTTTCTATCCTGCCTTTTGTATATTTCCTGGTAAAATACATGGGAAAATCCTATTTATAGAAAATCCACTTAGGGTGAGGGTTAGCTATCCATGAATTCGGAGAGCAAAATGGAGATCGCCATTGGATTCGGAGCCCATCGTTATGGTTAGGAGGGTGCAAACTTTTTGATCCTGCCTTTTGTATATTTCCTGGCAAAATACATGGGAAAATCCCATTTACAGAAAATCCACTTAGGGTTAGGGTTAGCTATCCATGAATTCGGAGAGGAAAATGGACATCGCCATTGGATTCGGAGCCCATTGGTATGGTAAAGAGGGTATATACTTCTCGATCCTGCCTTTTGTATATTTCCTGGCAAAATACATGGGAAAATCCCATTTACAGAAAATCCACTTAGGGTTAGGGTTAGGTGTGCATGAATTTGGAGAGCAAAATGAAGATCGCCATTGGATTCGGAGCCCATCGGTATGGTTAGGAGGGTGCAAGCTTTTCGATCCTGCCTTTTGTATATTTCCTGGTAAAATACATGGGAAAATCCCATTTACAGAAAATCCACTTAGGGTTAGGGTTAGGTATCCATGAATTCGGAGAGCAAAATGGACATCACCATTGTATTCGGAGCCCATCGGTATGGTTAGGAGGGTGCAAGCTTTTCTATCCTGCCTTTTGTATATTTCCTGGTAAAATACATGGGAAAATCCTCTTTATAAAAAATCCATTTAGGGTTAAGGTTAGGTATCCATGAATTCGGAGAGCAAAATGGACATCGCCATTGGATTCGGAGCCCATCGGTATGGTTAGGAGAGTGCAAGCTTTTCGATCCTGCCTTTTGTATATTTCCTGGCAAAATACATGGGAAAATCCTCTTTACAGAAAATCCACTTAGGGTTAGGGTTAGGTATCCATGAATTCGGAGAGCAAAATGGAGATCGCCATTGGATTCAGAGCCCATCGTTAAGGATAGGAGGGTGCAAACTTTTTGATCCTGCCTTTTGTATATTTCCTGGTAAAATACATGTGAAAATCCTCTTTACAGAAAATCCACTTAGGGTTAAGGTTAGGTATCCTTGAATTCGGAGAGCAAAATGGAGATCGCCAATGGATATGGAGCCCATCGGTATGGATAGGAGGGTGCATACTTTTTGATCCTGCCTTTTGTATATTTCCTGGCAAAATACGTAGGAAAATCCCATTTACAGAAAATCCACTTAGGGTGAGGGTTAGCTATCCATGAATTCGGAGAGCAAAATGGAGATCGCCATTGGATTCGGAGCCCATCGTTATGGTTAGGAGGGTGTAAACTTTTTGATCCTGCCTTTTGTATATTTCCTGGCAAAATACATGGGAAAATCCCATTTACAGAAAATCCACTTAGGGTTAGGGTTAGCTATCCATGAATTCGGAGAGCAAAACGGACATCGCCATTGGATTCGGAGCCCATCGGTATGGTAAAGAGGGTATATACTTCTCGATCCTGCCTTTTGTATATTTCCTGGCAAAATACATGGGAAAATCCCATTTACAATAAATCCACTTAGGATTAGGGTTAGGTGTGCATGAATTCGGAGAGCAAAGTGGACTCGCCATTGGATTTGGAGCCCATCGGTATGGTTAGGAGGGTGCAAGCTTTTCAATCCTGCCTTTTGTATTTTTCCAGGCAAAATACTTGGGAAAATCCTTTTTACAGAAAATCCACTTAGGATTAAGGTTAGGTATCCTTGAATTCGGAGAGCAAAATGGAGATCGCCAATAGATTCGGAGCCCATCGGTATGGTTAGGAGGGTGCAAACTTTTTGATCCTGCCTTTTGTATATCTCCTGGCAAAATACATGGGAAAATCCCATTTACAGAAAATCCACTAAGGGTTAGGTTTATCTATCCATGAATTCGGAGAGAAAATGGAGATCGCCATTGGATTCGGAGCCCATCGGTATGGTTAGGAGGGTGCAAACTTTTCGATCCGGCCTTTTGTATATTTCCTGGCAAAATACATGGGAAAATCCCATTTACAGAAAATCCATTTAGGGTTAGGATTAGGTATCCATGAATTCGGAGAGCAAAATGGACATCGCCATTGGATTCGGAGCCCATCGGTATGGTTAGGAGGGTGCATACTTCTCGATCCTGCATTTTGTGTATTTCCTGGTAAAATACATGGGGAAATCCGATTTACAGAAAATCCACTTAGGGTTAGGGTTAAGAATCCATGAATTTGGAGAGAAAAATGGACATTGCCAATGGATTCGGAGCCCATAGGTATGGTTAGGAGGGTGCATACTTTTTGATCCGTCCTTTTGCATATTTCCTGGCAAAATACATGGGAAAATCCCATTTACAGAAAATCCACTTAGGGTTAGGGTTAGGTATCCATGAATTCGGAGAGCAAAATAGGCATCGCCATTGGATTCGGAGCCCATCGTTATGGTTAGGAGGGTGCAAACTTTTTGATCCTGCCTTTTGTATATTTCCTGGCAAAATACATGGGAAAATCCCATTTACAGAAAATCCACTTAGGGTTAAGACTAGGTATCCATGAATTCGGAGAGCAAAATGGAGATCGCCATTGGATTCAGAGCCCATCGTTAAGGTTAGGAGGGTGCAAACTTTTTGATCCTGCCTTTTGTATATTTCCTGGTAAAATACATGGGAAAATCCTCTTTACAGAAAATCCACTTAGGGTTAAGGTTAGGTATCCTTGAATTCGGAGAGCAAAATGGAGATCGCCAATGGATATGGAGCCCATCGGTATGGATAGGAGGGTGCATACTTTTTGATCCTGCCTTTTGTATTTTTCCTGGCAAAATACATAGGAAAATCCCACTTACAGAAAACCCACTTAGGGTTAGGGTTAGCTATCCATGAATTCGGAGAGCAAAATGGAGATCGACATTGGATTCGGAGCCCATCGGTATGGTTAGGAGGGTGCAAACTTTTTGATCCTGCCTTTTGCATATTTCCTGGCAAAATACATGGGAAAATCCCATTTACAGAAAATCCACTTAGGGTTAGGGTTAGCTATCCATGAATTCGGAGAGCAAAATGGACATCGCCATTGGATTCGGAGCCCATCGGTATGGTAAAGAGGGTATATACTTCTCGATCCTGCCTTTTGTATATTTCCTGGCAAAATACATGGGAAAATCCCATTTACAGAAAATCCACTTAGGGTTAGGGTTAGGTGTGCATGAATTTGGAGAGCAAAATGGAGATCGCTATTGGATTCGGAGCCCATCGGTATGGTTAGGAGGGTGCAAGCTTTTCGATCCTGCCTTTTGTATATTTCCTGGTAAAATACATGGGAAAATCCCATTTACAGAAAATCCACTTAGGGTTAGGGTTAGGTATCCATGAATTCGGAGAGCAAAGTGGACATCGCCATTGTATTCGCAGCCCATCGGTATGGTTAGGAGGGTGCAAGCTTTTCTATCCTGCCTTTTGTATATTTCCTGGTAAAATACATGGGAAAATCCTATTTATAGAAAATCCACTTAGGGTTAAGGTTAGGTATCCATGAATTCGGAGAGCAAAATGGAGATCGCCAATGGATTCGGAGCCCATCGGTATGGTTAGGAGGGTGCATAGTTTTTATTCCTGCCTTTTGTATATTTCCTGGCAAAATACATGGGAAAATCCCATTTACAGAAAATCCACTTAGGGTTAGGGTTAGCTATCCATGAATTCGGAGAGCAAAATGAACATCGCCATTGGATTCGGAGCCCATCGGTATGGTTAGGAGAGTGCAAGCTTTTCGATCCTGCCTTTTGTATATTTCCTGGCAAAATACATGGGAAAATCCCTTTTACAGAAAATCCACTTAGGGTTAAGGTTAGGTATCCTTGAATTCGGAGAGCAAAATGGAGATCGCCAATGGATATGGAGCCCATCGGTATGGATAGGAGGGTGCATACTTTTTGATCCTGCCTTTTGTATATTTCCTGGCAAAATACGTAGGAAAATCCCATTTACAGAAAATCCACTTAGGGTGAGGGTTAGCTATCCATGAATTCGGAGAGCAAAATGGAGATCGCCATTGGATTCGGAGCCCATCGTTATGGTTAGGAGGGTGCAAACTTTTTGATCCTGCCTTTTGTATATTTCCTGGCAAAATACATGGGAAAATCCCATTTACAGAAAATCCACTTAGGGTTAGGGTTAGCTATCCATGAATTTGGAGAGGAAAATGGACATCGCCATTGGATTCGGAGCCCATTGGTATGGTAAAGAGGGTATATACTTCTCGATCCTGCCTTTTGTATATTTCCTGGCAAAATACATGGGAAAATCCCATTTACAGAAAATCCACTTAGGGTTAGGGTTAGGTGTGCATGAATTTGGAGAGCAAAATGAAGATCGCCATTGGATTCGGAGCCCATCGGTATGGTTAGGAGGGTGCAAGCTTTTCGATCCTGCCTTTTGTATATTTCCTGGTAAAATACATGGGAAAATCCCATTTACAGAAAATCCACTTAGGGTTAGGGTTAGGTATCCATGAATTCGGAGAGCAAAATGGAGATCGCCATTGGATTCAGAGCCCATCGTTAAGGATAGGAGGGTGCAAACTTTTTGATCCTGCCTTTTGTATATTTCCTGGTAAAATACATGGGAAAATCCTCTTTACAGAAAATCCACTTAGGGTTAAGGTTAGGTATCCTTGAATTCGGAGAGCAAAATGGAGATCGCCAATGGATATGGAGCCCATCGGTATGGATAGGAGGGTGCATACTTTTTGATCCTGCCTTTTGTATATTTCCTGGCAAAATACGTAGGAAAATCCCATTTACAGAAAATCCACTTAGGGTGAGGGTTAGCTATCCATGAATTCGGAGAGCAAAATGGAGATCGCCATTGGATTCGGAGCCCATCGTTATGGTTAGGAGGGTGCAAACTTTTTGATCCTGCCTTTTGTATATTTCCTGGCAAAATACATGGGAAAATCCCATTTACAGAAAATCCACTTAGGGTTAGGGTTAGGTGTGCATGAATTTGGAGAGCAAAATGAAGATCGCCATTGGATTCGGAGCCGATCGGTATGGTTAGGAGGGTGCAAGCTTTTCGATCCTGCCTTTTGTATATTTCCTGGTAAAATACATGGGAAAATCCCATTTACAGAAAATCCACTTAGGGTTAGGGTTAGGTATCCATGAATTCGGAGAGCAAAATGGACATCACCATTGTATTCTGAGCCCATCGGTATGGTTAGGAGGGTGCATAGTTTTTGATCCTGCCTTTTGTATATTTCCTGGCAAAATACATGGGAAAATCCCAGTTACGGAAAATCCACTTATGGTTATGGTTAGGTATCCATGAATTCGGAGAGCAAATTGGACATCGCCATTGGATTCGGAGCCCATCGGTATGGTAAAGAGGGTATATACCTCTCGATCCTGCCTTTTGTATATTTCCAGGCAAAATACATGGGAAAATCCCATTTAAAGAAAATCCACTTAGGGTTAGGGTTAGGTATCCATGAATTCGGAGAGCAAAGTGGACTCGCCATTGGATTTGGAGCCCATCGGTATGGTTAGGAGGGTGCAAGCTTTTCAATCCTGCCTTTTGTATTTTTCCAGCCAAAATACATGGGAAAATCCCTTTTACAGAAAATCCACTTAGGATTAAGGTTAGGTATCCTTGAATTCGGAGAGCAAAATGGAGATCGCCAATAGATTCGGAGCCCATCGGTATGGTTAGGAGGGTGCAAACTTTTTGATCCTGCCTTTTGTATATCTCCTGGCAAAATACATGGGAAAATCCCATTTACAGAAAATCCACTAAGGGTTAGGTTTAGCTATCCATGAATTCGGAGAGAAAATGGAGATCGCCATTGGATTCGGAGCCCATCGGTATGGTTAGGAGGGTGCAAACTTTTCGATCCGGCCTTTTGTATATTTCCTGGCAAAATACATGGGAAAATCCCATTTACAGAAAATCCATTTAGGGTTAGGATTAGGTATCCATGAATTCGGAGAGCAAAATGGACATCGCCATTGGATTCGGAGCCCATCGGTATGGTTAGGAGGGTGCATACTTCTCGATCCTGCATTTTGTGTATTTCCTGGTAAAATACATGGGAAAATCCCATTTACAGAAAATCCACTTAGGGTTAGGGTTAGGTATCCATGAATTCGGAGAGCAAAATAGGCATCGCCATTGGATTCGGAGCCCATCGTTATGGTTAGGAGGGTGCAAACTTTTTGATCCTGCCTTTTGTATGTTTCCTGGCAAAATACATGGGAAAATCCCATTTACAGAAAATCCACTTAGGGTTAAGATTAGGTATCCATGAATTCGGAGAGCAAAATGGACATCGCCATTGGATTCGGAGCCCATTGGTATGGTTAGGAGGGTGCATACTTCTCGATCCTGCATTTTGTATATTTCCTGGTAAAATACATGGGAAAATCCTCTTTACAGAAAATCCACTTAGGGTTAAGGTTAGGTATCCTTGAATTCGGAGAGCAAAATGGACATCGCCATTGGATTCGGAGCCCATTGGTATGATTAGGAGGGTGTATACTTTTTGATCCTGCCTTTTGTATATTTCCTGGCAAAATACATAGGAAAATCCCATTTACAGAAAATCCACTTAGGGTTAGGGTTAGCTATCCATGAATTCGGAGAGCAAAATGGAGATCGCCATTGGATTCAGAGCCCATCGTTAAGGTTAGGAGGGTGCAAACTTTTTGATCCTGCCTTTTGTATATTTCCTGGTAAAATACATGGGAAAATCCTCTTTACAGAAAATCCACTTAGGGTTAAGGTTAGGTATCCTTGAATTCGGAGAGCAAAATGGAGATCGCCAATGGATATGGAGCCCATCGGTATGGATAGGAGGGTGCATACTTTTTGATCCTGCCTTTTGTATTTTTCCTGGCAAAATACATAGGAAAATCCCATTTACAGAAAACCCACTTAGGGTTAGGGTTAGCTATCCATGAATTCGGAGAGCAAAATGGAGATCGACATTGGATTCGGAGCCCATCGGTATGGTTAGGAGGGTGCAAACTTTTTGATCCTGCCTTTTGTATATTTCCTGGCAAAATACATGGGAAAATCCCATTAACAGAAAATCCACTTAGGGTTAGGGTTAGCTATCCATGAATTCGGAGAGCAAAATGGACATCGCCATTGGATTCGGAGCCCATCGGTATGGTAAAGAGGGTATATACTTCTCGATCCTGCCTTTTGTATATTTCCTGGCAAAATACATGGGAAAATCCCATTTACAGAAAATCCACTTAGGGTTAGGGTTAGGTATCCATGAATTCGGAGAGCAAAGTGGACATCGCCATTGTATTCGCAGCCCATCGGTATGGTTAGGAGGGTGCAAGCTTTTCTATCCTGCCTTTTGTATATTTCCTGGTAAAATACATGGGAAAATCCTATTTATAGAAAATCCACTTAGGGTTAAGGTTAGGTATCCATGAATTCGGAGAGCAAAATGGAGATCGCCAATGGATTCGGAGCCCATCGGTATGGTTAGGAGGGTGCATAGTTTTTATTCCTGCCTTTTGTATATTTCCTGGCAAAATACATGGGAAAATCCCATTTACAGAAAATCCACTTAGGGTTAGGGTTAGCTATCCATGAATTCGGAGAGCAAAATGAACATCGCCATTGGATTCGGAGCCCATCGGTATGGTTAGGAGAGTGCAAGCTTTTCGATCCTGCCTTTTGTATATTTCCTGGCAAAATACATGGGAAAATCCCTTTTACAGAAAATCCACTTAGGGTTAAGGTTAGGTATCCTTGAATTCGGAGAGCAAAATGGAGATCGCCAATGGATATGGAGCCCATCGGTATGGATAGGAGGGTGCATACTTTTTGATCCTGCCTTTTGTATATTTCCTGGCAAAATACGTAGGAAAATCCCATTTACAGAAAATCCACTTAGGGTGAGGGTTAGCTATCCATGAATTCGGAGAGCAAAATGGAGATCGCCATTGGATTCGGAGCCCATCGTTATGGTTAGGAGGGTGCAAACTTTTTGATCCTGCCTTTTGTATATTTCCTGGCAAAATACATGGGAAAATCCCATTTATAGAAAATCCACTTAGGGTTAGGGTTAGCTATCCATGAATTTGGAGAGGAAAATGGACATCGCCATTGGATTCGGAGCCCATTGGTATGGTAAAGAGGGTATATACTTCTCGATCCTGCCTTTTGTATATTTCCTGGCAAAATACATGGGAAAATCCCATTTACAGAAAATCCACTTAGGGTTAGGGTTAGGTGTGCATGAATTTGGAGAGCAAAATGAAGATCGCCATTGGATTCGGAGCCCATCGGTATGGTTAGGAGGGTGCAAGCTTTTCGATCCTGCCTTTTGTATATTTCCTGGTAAAATACATGGGAAAATCCCATTTACAGAAAATCCACTTAGGGTTAGGGTTAGGTATCCATGAATTCGGAGAGCAAAATGGAGATCGCCATTGGATTCAGAGCCCATCGTTAAGGATAGGAGGGTGCAAACTTTTTGATCCTGCCTTTTGTATATTTCCTGGTAAAATACATGGGAAAATCCTCTTTACAGAAAATCCACTTAGGGTTAAGGTTAGGTATCCTTGAATTCGGAGAGCAAAATGGAGATCGCCAATGGATATGGAGCCCATCGGTATGGATAGGAGGGTGCATACTTTTTGATCCTGCCTTTTGTATATTTCCTGGCAAAATACGTAGGAAAATCCCATTTACAGAAAATCCACTTAGGGTGAGGGTTAGCTATCCATGAATTCGGAGAGCAAAATGGAGATCGCCATTGGATTCGGAGCCCATCGTTATGGTTAGGAGGGTGCAAACTTTTTGATCCTGCCTTTTGTATATTTCCTGGCAAAATACATGGGAAAATCCCATTTACAGAAAATCCACTTAGGGTTAGGGTTAGGTGTGCATGAATTTGGAGAGCAAAATGAAGATCGCCATTGGATTCGGAGCCGATCGGTATGGTTAGGAGGGTGCAAGCTTTTCGATCCTGCCTTTTGTATATTTCCTGGTAAAATACATGGGAAAATCCCATTTACAGAAAATCCACTTAGGGTTAGGGTTAGGTATCCATGAATTCGGAGAGCAAAATGGACATCACCATTGTATTCTGAGCCCATCGGTATGGTTAGGAGGGTGCATAGTTTTTGATCCTGCCTTTTGTATATTTCCTGGCAAAATACATGGGAAAATCCCAGTTACGGAAAATCCACTTATGGTTATGGTTAGGTATCCATGAATTCGGAGAGCAAATTGGACATCGCCATTGGATTCGGAGCCCATCGGTATGGTAAAGAGGGTATATACCTCTCGATCCTGCCTTTTGTATATTTCCAGGCAAAATACATGGGAAAATCCCATTTAAAGAAAATCCACTTAGGGTTAGGGTTAGGTATCCATGAATTCGGAGAGCAAAGTGGACTCGCCATTGGATTTGGAGCCCATCGGTATGGTTAGGAGGGTGCAAGCTTTTCAATCCTGCCTTTTGTATTTTTCCAGCCAAAATACATGGGAAAATCCCTTTTACAGAAAATCCACTTAGGATTAAGGTTAGGTATCCTTGAATTCGGAGAGCAAAATGGAGATCGCCAATAGATTCGGAGCCCATCGGTATGGTTAGGAGGGTGCAAACTTTTTGATCCTGCCTTTTGTATATCTCCTGGCAAAATACATGGGAAAATCCCATTTACAGAAAATCCACTAAGGGTTAGGTTTAGCTATCCATGAATTCGGAGAGAAAATGGAGATCGCCATTGGATTCGGAGCCCATCGGTATGGTTAGGAGGGTGCAAACTTTTCGATCCGGCCTTTTGTATATTTCCTGGCAAAATACATGGGAAAATCCCATTTACAGAAAATCCATTTAGGGTTAGGATTAGGTATCCATGAATTCGGAGAGCAAAATGGACATCGCCATTGGATTCGGAGCCCATCGGTATGGTTAGGAGGGTGCATACTTCTCGATCCTGCATTTTGTGTATTTCCTGGTAAAATACATGGGAAAATCCCATTTACAGAAAATCCACTTAGGGTTAGGGTTAGGTATCCATGAATTCGGAGAGCAAAATAGGCATCGCCATTGGATTCGGAGCCCATCGTTATGGTTAGGAGGGTGCAAACTTTTTGATCCTGCCTTTTGTATGTTTCCTGGCAAAATACATGGGAAAATCCCATTTACAGAAAATCCACTTAGGGTTAAGATTAGGTATCCATGAATTCGGAGAGCAAAATGGACATCGCCATTGGATTCGGAGCCCATTGGTATGGTTAGGAGGGTGCATACTTCTCGATCCTGCATTTTGTATATTTCCTGGTAAAATACATGGGAAAATCCTCTTTACAGAAAATCCACTTAGGGTTAAGGTTAGGTATCCTTGAATTCGGAGAGCAAAATGGACATCGCCATTGGATTCGGAGCCCATTGGTATGATTAGGAGGGTGTATACTTTTTGATCCTGCCTTTTGTATATTTCCTGGCAAAATACATAGGAAAATCCCATTTACAGAAAATCCACTTAGGGTTAGGGTTAGCTATCCATGAATTCGGAGAGCAAAATGGAGATCGCCATTGGATTCAGAGCCCATCGTTAAGGTTAGGAGGGTGCAAACTTTTTGATCCTGCCTTTTGTATATTTCCTGGTAAAATACATGGGAAAATCCTCTTTACAGAAAATCCACTTAGGGTTAAGGTTAGGTATCCTTGAATTCGGAGAGCAAAATGGAGATCGCCAATGGATATGGAGCCCATCGGTATGGATAGGAGGGTGCATACTTTTTGATCCTGCCTTTTGTATTTTTCCTGGCAAAATACATAGGAAAATCCCATTTACAGAAAACCCACTTAGGGTTAGGGTTAGCTATCCATGAATTCGGAGAGCAAAATGGAGATCGACATTGGATTCGGAGCCCATCGGTATGGTTAGGAGGGTGCAAACTTTTTGATCCTGCCTTTTGTATATTTCCTGGCAAAATACATGGGAAAATCCCATTAACAGAAAATCCACTTAGGGTTAGGGTTAGCTATCCATGAATTCGGAGAGCAAAATGGACATCGCCATTGGATTCGGAGCCCATCGGTATGGTAAAGAGGGTATATACTTCTCGATCCTGCCTTTTGTATATTTCCTGGCAAAATACATGGGAAAATCCCATTTACAGAAAATCCACTTAGGGTTAGGGTTAGGTGTGCATGAATTTGGAGAGCAAAATGGAGATCGCTATTGGATTCGGAGCCCATCGGTATGGTTAGGAGGGTGCAAGCTTTTCGATCCTGCCTTTTGTATATTTCCTGGTAAAATACATGGGAAAATCCCATTTACAGAAAATCCACTTAGGGTTAGGGTTAGGTATCCATGAATTCGGAGACCAAAATGGACATCGCCATTGTATTCGGAGCCCATCGGTATGGTTAGGAGGGTGCAAGCTTTTCTATCCTGCCTTTTGTATATTTCCTGGTAAAATACATGGGAAAATCCTATTTATAGAAAATCCACTTAGGGTTAAGGTTAGGTATCCATGAATTCGGAGAGCAAAATGAAGATCGCCAATGGATTCGGAGCCCATCGGTATGGTTAGGAGGGTGCATAGTTTTTGATCCTGCCTTTTGTATATTTCCTGGCAAAATACGTAGGAAAATCCCATTTACAGAAAATCCACTTATGGTGAGGGTTAGCTATCCATGAATTCGGAGAGCAAAATGGAGATCGCCATTGGATTCGGAGCCCATCGTTATGGTTAGGAGGGTGCAAACTTTTTGATCCTGCCTTTTGTATATTTCCTGGCAAAATACATGGGAAAATCCCATTTACAGAAAATCCACTTAGGGTTAGGGTTAGCTATCCATGAATTCGGAGAGGAAAATGGACATCGCCATTGGATTCGGAGCCCATTGGTATGGTAAAGAGGGTATATACTTCTCGATCCTGCCTTTTGTATATTTCCTGGCAAAATACATGGGAAAATCCCATTTACAGAAAATCCACTTAGGGTTAGGGTTAGGTGTGCATGAATTTGGAGAGCAAAATGAAGATCGCCATTGGATTCGGAGCCCATCGGTATGGTTAGGAGGGTGCAAGCTTTTCGATCCTGCCTTTTGTATATTTCCTGGTAAAATACATGGGAAAATCCCATTTACAGAAAATCCACTTAGGGTTAGGGTTAGGTATCCATGAATTCGGAGAGCAAAATGGACATCACCATTGTATTCGGAGCACATCGGTATGGTTAGGAGGGTGCAAGCTTTTCTATCCTGCCTTTTGTATATTTCCTGGTAAAATACATGGGAAAATCCTCTTTATAAAAAATCCATTTAGGGTTAAGGTTAGGTATCCATGAATTCGGAGAGCAAAATGGACATCGCCATTGGATTCGGAGCCCATCGTTATGGTTAGGAGGGTGTAAACTTTTTGATCCTGCCTTTTGTATATTTCCTGGCAAAATACATGGGAAAATCCCATTTACAGAAAATCCACTTAGGGTTAGGGTTAGCTATCCATGAATTCGGAGAGCAAAACGGACATCGCCATTGGATTCGGAGCCCATCGGTATGGTAAAGAGGGTATATACTTCTCGATCCTGCCTTTTGCATATTTCCTGGCAAAATACATGGGAAAATCCCATTTACAATAAATCCACTTAGGGTTAGGGTTAGGTGTGTATGAATTTGGAGAGCAAAATGAAGATCGCCATTGGATTCGGAGCCCATCGGTATGGTTAGGAGGGTGCAAGCTTTTCGATCCTGCCTTTTGTATATTTCCTGGTAAAATACATGGGAAAATCCCATTTACAGAAAATCCACTTAGGGTTAGGGTTAGGTATCCATGAATTCGGAGAGCAAAATGGACATCACCATTGTATTCTGAGCCCATCGGTATGGTTAGGAGGGTGCATAGTTTTTGATCCTGCCTTTTGTATATTTCCTGGCAAAATACATGGGAAAATCCCATTTAAAGAAAATCCACTTAGGGTTAGGGTTAGGTATCCATGAATTCGGAGAGCAAAGTGGACTCGCCATTGGATTTGGAGCCCATCGGTATGGTTAGGAGGGTGCAAGCTTTTCAATCCTGCCTTTTGTATTTTTCCAGGCAAAATACATGGGAAAATCCTTTTTACAGAAAATCCACTTAGGATTAAGGTTAGGTATCCTTGAATTCGGAGAGCAAAATGGAGATCGCCAATAGATTCGGAGCCCATCGGTATGGTTAGGAGGGTGCAAACTTTTTGATCCTGCCTTTTGTATATCTCCTGGCAAAATACATGGGAAAATCCCATTTACAGAAAACCCACTTAGGGTTAGGGTTAGCTATCCATGAATTCGGAGAGCAAAATGGAGATCGACATTGGATTCGGAGCCCATCGGTATGGTTAGGAGGGTGCAAACTTTTTGATCCTGCCTTTTGTATATTTCCTGGCAAAATACATGGGAAAATCCCATTTACAGAAAATCCACTTAGGGTTAGGGTTAGCTATCCATGAATTCGGAGAGCAAAATGGACATCGCCATTGGATTCGGAGCCCATCGGTATGGTAAAGAGGGTATATACTTCTGGATCCTGCCTTTTGTATATTTCCTGGGAAAATACATGGGAAAATCCCATTTACAGAAAATCCACTTAGGGTTAGGGTTAGGTGTGCATGAATTTGGAGAGCAAAATGGAGATCGCTATTGGATTCGGAGCCCATCGGTATGGTTAGGAGGGTGCAAGCTTTTCGATCCTGCCTTTTGTATATTTCCTGGTAAAATACATGGGAAAATCCCATTTACAGAAAATCCACTTAGGGTTAGGGTTAGGTATCCATGAATTCGGAGACCAAAATGGACATCGCCATTGTATTCGGAGCCCATCGGTATGGTTAGGAGGGTGCAAGCTTTTCTATCCTGCCTTTTGTATATTTCCTGGTAAAATACATGGAAAATCCTATTTATAGAAAATCCACTTAGGGTTAAGGTTAGGTATCCATGAATTCGGAGAGCAAAATGGAGATCGCCAATGGATTCGGAGCCCATCGGTATGGTTAGGAGGGTGCATAGTTTTTGATCCTGCCTTTTGTATATTTCCTGGCAAAATACGTAGGAAAATCCCATTTACAGAAAATCCACTTAGGGTGAGGGTTAGCTATCCATGAATTCGGAGAGCAAAATGGAGATCGCCATTGGATTCGGAGCCCATCGTTATGGTTAGGAGGGTGCAAACTTTTTGATCCTGCCTTTTGTATATTTCCTGGCAAAATACATGGGAAAACCCCATTTACAGAAAATCCACTTAGGGTTAGGGTTAGCTATCCATGAATTCGGAGAGGAAAATGGACATCGCCATTGGATTCGGAGCCCATTGGTATGGTAAAGAGGGTATATACTTCTCGATCCTGCCTTTTGTATATTTCCTGGCAAAATACATGGGAAAATCCCATTTACAGAAAATCCACTTAGGGTTAGGGTTAGGTGTGCATGAATTTGGAGAGCAAAATGAAGATCGCCATTGGATTCGGAGCCCATCGGTATGGTTAGGAGGGTGCAAGCTTTTCGATCCTGCCTTTTGTATATTTCCTGGTAAAATACATGGGAAAATCCCATTTACAGAAAATCCACTTAGGGTTAGGGTTAGGTATCCATGAATTCGGAGAGCAAAATGGACATCACCATTGTATTCGGAGCACATCGGTATGGTTAGGAGGGTGCAAGTTTTCTATCCTGCCTTTTGTATATTTCCTGGTAAAATACATGGGAAAATCCTCTTTATAAAAAATCCATTTAGGGTTAAGGTTAGGTATCCATGAATTCGGAGAGCAAAATGGACATCGCCATTGGATTCGGAGCCCATCGGTATGGTTAGGAGAGTGCAAGCTTTTCGATCCTGCCTTTTGTATATTTCCTGGCAAAATACATGGGAAAATCCTCTTTACAGAAAATCCACTTAGGGTTAGGGTTAGGTATCCATGAATTCGGAGAGCAAAATGGAGATCGCCATTGGATTCAGAGCCCATCGTTAAGGATAGGAGGGTGCAAACTTTTTGATCCTGCCTTTTGTATATTTCCTGGTAAAATACATGGGAAAATCCTCTTTACAGAAAATCCACTTAGGGTTAAGGTTAGGTATCCTTGAATTCGGAGAGCAAAATGGAGATCGCCAATGGATATGGAGCCCATCGGTATGGATAGGAGGGTGCATACTTTTTGATCCTGCCTTTTGTATATTTCCTGGCAAAATACGTAGGAAAATCCCATTTACAGAAAATCCACTTAGGGTGAGGGTTAGCTATCCATGAATTCGGAGAGCAAAATGGAGATCGCCATTGGATTCGGAGCCCATCGGTATGGTAAAGAGGGTATATACTTCTCGATCCTGCCTTTTGCATATTTCCTGGCAAAATACATGGGAAAATCCCATTTACAATAAATCCACTTAGGGTTAGGGTTAGGTGTGTATGAATTTGGAGAGCAAAATGAAGATCGCCATTGGATTCGGAGCCCATCGGTATGGTTAGGAGGGTGCAAGCTTTTCGATCCTGCCTTTTGTATATTTCCTGGTAAAATACATGCGAAAATCCCATTTACAGAAAATCCACTTAGGGTTAGGGTTAGGTATCCATGAATTCGGAGAGCAAAATGGACATCACCATTGTATTCTGAGCCCATCGGTATGGTTAGGAGGGTGCATAGTTTTTGATCCTGCCTTTTGTATATTTCCTGGCAAAATACATGGGAAAATCCCAGTTACGGAAAATCCACTTATGGTTATGGTTAGGTATCCATGAATTCGGAGAGCAAATTGGACATCGCCATTGGATTCGGAGCCCATCGGTATGGTAAAGAGGGTATATACCTCTCGATCCTGCCTTTTGTATATTTCCAGGCAAAATACATGGGAAAATCCCATTTAAAGAAAATCCACTTAGGGTTAGGGTTAGGTATCCATGAATTCGGAGAGCAAAGTGGACTCGCCATTGGATTTGGAGCCCATCGGTATGGTTAGGAGGGTGCAAGCTTTTCAATCCTGCCTTTTGTATTTTTCCAGGCAAAATACATGGGAAAATCCTTTTTACAGAAAATCCACTTAGGATTAAGGTTAGGTATCCTTGAATTCGGAGAGCAAAATGGAGATCGCCAATAGATTCGGAGCCCATCGGTATGGTTAGGAGGGTGCAAACTTTTTGATCCTGCCTTTTGTATATCTCCTGGCAAAATACATGGGAAAATCCCATTTACAGAAAATCCACTAAGGGTTAGGTTTAGCTATCCATGAATTCGGAGAGAAAATGGAGATCGCCATTGGATTCGGAGCCCATCGGTATGGTTAGGAGGGTGCAAACTTTTCGATCCGGCCTTTTGTATATTTCCTGGCAAAATACATGGGAAAATCCCATTTACAGAAAATCCATTTAGGGTTAGGATTAGGTATCCATGAATTCGGAGAGCAAAATGGACATCGCCATTGGATTCGGAGCCCATCGGTATGGTTAGGAGGGTGCATACTTCTCGATCCTGCATTTTGTGTATTTCCTGGTAAAATACATGGGGAAATCCGATTTACAGAAAATCCACTTAGGGTTAGGGTTAAGAATCCATGAATTTGGAGAGAAAAATGGACATTGCCAATGGATTCGGAGCCCATAGGTATGGTTAGGAGGGTGCATACTTTTTGATCCGTCCTTTTGTATATTTCCTGGCAAAATACATGGGAAAATCCCATTTACAGAAAATCCACTTAGGGTTAGGGTTAGGTATCCATGAATTCGGAGAGCAAAATAGGCATCGCCATTGGATTCGGAGCCCATCGTTATGGTTAGGATGGTGCAAACTTTTTGATCCTGCATTTTGTATATTTCCTGGTAAAATACATGGGAAAATCCTCTTTACAGAAAATCCACTTAGGGTTAAGGTTAGGTATCCTTGAATTCGGAGAGCAAAATGGACATCGCCATTGGATTCGGAGCCCATTGGTATGATTAGGAGGGTGTATACTTTTTGATCCTGCCTTTTGTATATTTCCTGGCAAAATACATAGGAAAATCCCATTTACAGAAAATCCACTTAGGGTTAGGGTTAGCTATCCATGAATTCGGAGAGCAAAATGGAGATCGCCATTGGATTCAGAGCCCATCGTTAAGGTTAGGAGGGTGCAAACTTTTTGATCCTGCCTTTTGTATATTTCCTGGTAAAATACATGGGAAAATCCTCTTTACAGAAAATCCACTTAGGGTTAAGGTTAGGTATCCTTGAATTCGGAGAGCAAAATGGAGATCGCCAATGGATATGGAGCCCATTGGTATGGATAGGAGGGTGCATACTTTTTGATCCTGCCTTTTGTATTTTTCCTGGCAAAATACATAGGAAAATCCCATTTACAGAAAACCCACTTAGGGTTAGGGTTAGCTATCCATGAATTCGGAGAGCAAAATGGACATCGCCATTGGATTCGGAGCCCATCGGTATGGTAAAGAGGGTATATACTTCTCGATCCTGCCTTTTGTATATTTCCTGGCAAAATACATGGGAAAATCCCATTTACAGAAAATCCACTTAGGGTTAGGGTTAGGTGTGCATGAATTTGGAGAGCAAAATGGAGATCGCTATTGGATTCGGAGCCCATCGGTATCGTTAGGAGGGTGCAAGCTTTTCGATCCTGCCTTTTGTATATTTCCTGGTAAAATACATGGGAAAATCCCATTTACAGAAAATCCACTTAGGGTTAGGGTTAGGTATCCATGAATTCGGAGAGCAAAATGGACATCACCATTGTATTCGGAGCCCATCGGTATGGTTAGCAGGGTGCAAGCTTTTCTATCCTGCCTTTTGTATATTTCCTGGTAAAATACATGGGAAAATCATATTTATAGAAAATCCACTTAGGGTTAAGGTTAGGTATCCATGAATTCGGAGAGCAAAATGGAGATCGCCAATGGATTCGGAGCCCATCGGTATGGTTAGGAGGGTGCATAGTTTTTGATCCTGCCTTTTGTATATTTCCTGGCAAAATACATGGGAAAATCCCAGTTACGGAAAATCCACTTATGGTTAGGGTTAGGTATCCATGAATTCGGAGAGCAAATTGGACATCGCCATTGGATTCGGAGCCCATCGGTATGGTAAAGAGGGTATATACCTCTCGATCCTGCCTTTTGTATATTTCCAGGCAAAATACATGGGAAAATCCCATTTACAGAAAATCCACTTAGGGTTAGGGTTAGGTATCCATGAATTCGGAGAGCAAAATGGAGATCGCCAATGGATATGGAGCCCATCGGTATGGATAGGAGGGTGCATACTTTTTGATCCTGCCTTTTGTATATTTCCTGGCAAAATACGTAGGAAAATCCCATTTACAGAAAATCCACTTAGGGTGAGGGTTAGCTATCCATGAATTCGGAGAGCAAAATGGAGATCGCCATTGGATTCGGAGCCCATCGTTATGGTTAGGAGGGTGTAAACTTTTTGATCCTGCCTTTTGTATATTTCCTGGCAAAATACATGGGAAAATCCCATTTACAGAAAATCCACTTAGGGTTAGGGTTAGCTATCCATGAATTCGGAGAGCAAAATGGACATCACCATTGTATTCGGAGCACATCGGTATGGTTAGGAGGGTGCAAGCTTTTCTATCCTGCCTTTTGTATATTTCCTGGTAAAATACATGGGAAAATCCTCTTTATAGAAAATCCACTTAGGGTTAAGGTTAGGTATCCATGAATTCGGAGAGCAAAATGGACATCGCCATTGGATTCGGAGCCCATCGGTATAGTTAGGAGAGTGCAAGCTTTTCGATCCTGCCTTTTGTATATTTCCTGGCAAAATACATGGGAAAATCCTCTTTACAGAAAATCCACTTAGGATTAAGGTTAGGTATCCTTGAATTCGGAGAGCAAAATGGAGATCGCCAATAGATTCGGAGCCCATCGGTATGGTTAGGAGGGTGCAAACTTTTTGATCCTGCCTTTTGTATATCTCCTGGCAAAATACATGGGAAAATCCCATTTACAGAAAATCCACTTAGGGTTAAGATTAGGTATCCATGAATTCGGAGAGCAAAATGGACATCGCCATTGGATTCGGAGCACATCGGTATGGTTAGGAGAGTGCAAGCTTTTCGATCCTGCCTTTTGAATATTTCCTGGCAAAATACATGGGAAAATCCCATTTACAGAAAATCCACTTAGGGTTAGGGTTAGCTATCCATGAATTCGGAGAGCAAAATGGAGATCGCCATTGGATTCGGAGACCATCGGTATGGTAAAGAGGGTATATACTTCTCGATCCTGCCTTTTGTATATTTCCTGGCAAAATACATGGGAAAATCCCATTTACAGAAAATCCACTTAGGGTTAGGTTTAGGTGTGCATGAATTTGGAGAGCAAAATGAAGATCGCCATTGGATTCGGAGCCCATCGGTATGGTTAGGAGGGTGCAAGCTTTTCGATCCTGCCTTTTGTATATTTCCTGGTAAAATACATGGGAAAATCCCATTTACAGAAAATCCACTTAGGGTTAGGGTTAGGTATCCATGAATTCGGAGAGCAAAATGGACATCACCATTGTATTCGGAGCCCATCGGTATGGTTAGGAGGGTGCAAGCTTTTCTATCCTGCCTTTTGTATATTTCCTGGTAAAATACATGGGAAAATCCTCTTTATAGAAAATCCAATTAGGGTTAAGGTTAGGTATCCATGAATTCGGAGAGCAAAATGGACATCGCCATTGGATTCGGAGCCCATCGGTATGGTTAGGAGAGTGCAAGCTTTTCGATCCTGCCTTTTGTATATTTCCTGGCAAAATACATGGGAAAATCCTCTTTACAGAAAATCCACTTAGGGTTAGGGTTAGGTATCCATGAATTCGGAGAGCAAAATGGAGATCGCCATTGGATTCAGAGCCCATCGTTAAGGATAGGAGGGTGCAAACTTTTTGATCCTGCCTTTTGTATATTTCCTGGTAAAATACATGGGAAAATCCTCTTTACAGAAAATCCACTTAGGGTTAGGGTTAGCTATCCATGAATTCGGAGAGCAAAATGGACATCGCCATTGGATTCGGAGCCCATCGGTATGGTAAAGAGGGTATATACTTCTCGATCCTGCCTTTTGTATATTTCCTGGCAAAATACATGGGAAAATCCCATTTACAGAAAATCCACTTAGGGTTAGGGTTAGGTGTGCATGAATTTGGAGAGCAAAATGAAGATCGCCATTGGATTTGGAGCCCATCGGTATGGTTAGGAGGGTGCAAGCTTTTCGATCCTGCCTTTTGTATATATTCTGGTAAAATACATGGGAAAATCCCATTTACAGAAAATCCACTTAGGGTTAGGGTTAGGTATCAATGAATTTGGAGAGCAAAATGGACATCGCCATTGGATTCGGAGCCCATCGGTATGGTTAGGAGGGTGCAAGCTTTTCTATCCTGCCTTTTGTATATTTCCTGGTAAAATACATGGGAAAATCCTCTTTATAGAAAATCCACTTAGGGTTAAGGTTAGGTATCCATGAATTCGGAGAGCAAAATGGAGATCGCCAATGGATTCGGAGCCCATCGGTATGGTTAGGAGGGTGCATAGTTTTTGATCCTGCCTTTTGTATATTTCCTGGCAAAATACATGGGAAAATCCCAGTTACGGAAAATCCACTTATGGTTAGGGTTAGGTATCCATTAATTCGGAGAGCAAATTGGACATCGCCATTGGATTCGGAGCCCATCGGTATGGTTAGGAGGGTGCAAGCTTTTCAATCCTGCCTTTTGTATTTTTCCAGGCAAAATACATGGGAAAATCCTTTTTACAGAAAATCCACTTAGGGTTAAGGTTAGGTATCCTTGAATTTGGAGAGCAAAATGGACATCGCCATTGGATTCGGAGCCCATCGGTATGGTCAGGAGGGTGCATACTTCTCGATCCTGCATTTTGTGTATTTCCTGGCAAAATACATGGGGAAATCCGATTTACAGAAAATCCACTTAGGGTTAGGGTTAAGAATCCATGAATTCGGAGAGAAAAATGGACATTGCCAATGGATTCGGAGCCCATCGGTATGGTTAGGAGGGTGCATACTTTTTGATCCGTCCTTTTGTATATTTCCTGGCAAAATACATGGGAAAATCCCATTTACAGAAAATCCACTTAGGGTTAGGGTTAGGTATACATGAATTCGGAGAGCAAAATAGGCATCGCCATTGGATTCGGAGCCCATCGGTATGGTTAGGAGGGTGCATAGTTTTTGATCCTGCCTTTTGTATATCTCCTGGCAAAATACATGGGAAAATCCCATTTACAGAAAATCCACTTAGGGTTAAGATTAGGTATCCATGAATTCGGAGAGCAAAATGGACATCGCCATTGGATTCGGAGCCCATCGGTATGGTTAGGAGAGTGCGAGCTTTTCGATCCTGCCTTTTGTATATTTCCTGGCAAAATACATGGGAAAATCCTTTTTATAGAAAATCCACTTAGGGTTAAGATTTGGTATCCATGAATTCGGAGAGCAAAATGGAGATTTCCAATGGATTCAGAGCCCATCGGTATGGTTAGAAGTGTGCATACTTTTTGATCCTGCCTTTTGTATATTTCCTGGCAAAATACATGGGAAAATCCCATTTACAGAAAATCCACTTAGGGTTAGGGTTAGGTATCCATGAATTCGGAGAGCAAAATGGAGATCGCCATTGGATTCGGAGCCCATCGGTATGGTTAGGAGGGTGCAAGCTTTTCTATCCTGCCTTTTGTATATTTCCTGGTAAAATACATGGGAAAATCCTCTTTATAGAAAATCCACTTAGGGTTAAGGTTAGGTATCCATGAATTCGGAGAGCAAAATGGACATCGCCATTGGATTCGGAGCCCATCGGTATAGTTAGGAGAGTGCAAGCTTTTCGATCCTGCCTTTTGTATATTTCCTGGCAAAATACATGGGAAAATCCTCTTTACAGAAAATCCACTTAGGATTAAGGTTAGGTATCCTTGAATTCGGAGAGCAAAATGGAGATCGCCAATAGATTCGGAGCCCATCGGTATGGTTAGGAGGGTGCAAACTTTTTGATCCTGCCTTTTGTATATCTCCTGGCAAAATACAAGGGAAAATCCCATTTACAGAAAATCCACTTAGGGTTAAGATTAGGTATCCTTGAATTCGGAGAGCAAAATGGACATCGCCATTGGATTCGGAGCACATCGGTATGGTTAGGAGAGTGCAAGCTTTTCGATCCTGCCTTTTGTATATTTCCTGGCAAAATACATGGGAAAATCCCATTTACAGAAAATCCACTTAGGGTTAGGGTTAGCTATCCATGAATTCGGAGAGCAAAATGGACATCGCCATTGGATTCGGAGCCCATCGGTATGGTAAAGAGGGTATATACTTCTCGATCCTGCCTTTTGTATATTTCCTGGCAAAATACATGGGAAAATCCCATTTACAGAAAATCCACTTAGGGTTAGGGTTAGGTGTGCATGAATTTGGAGAGCAAAATGAAGATCGCCATTGGATTCGGAGCCCATCGGTATGGTTAGGAGGGTGCAAGCTTTTCGATCCTGCCTTTTGTATATTTCCTGGTAAAATACATGGGAAAATCCCATTTACAGAAAATCCACTTAGGGTTAGGGTTAGGTATCCATGAATTCGGAGAGCAAAATGGAGATCGCCATTGTATTCGGAGCCCATCGGTATGGTTAGGAGGGTGCAAGCTTTTCTATCCTGCCTTTTGTATATTTCCTGGTAAAATACATGGGAAAATCCTCTTTATAGAAAATCCAATTAGGGTTAAGGTTAGGTATCCATGAATTCGGAGAGCAAAATGGACATCGCCATTGGATTCGGAGCCCATCGGTATGGTTAGGAGAGTGCAAGCTTTTCGATCCTGCCTTTTGTATATTTCCTGGCAAAATACATGGGAAAATGCTCTTTACAGAAAATCCACTTAGGGTTAGGGTTAGGTATACATGAATTCGGAGAGCAAAATAGGCATCGCCATTGGATTCGGAGCCCATCGGTATGGTTAGGAGGGTGCATAGTTTTTGATCCTGCCTTTTGTATATCTCCTGGCAAAATACATGGGAAAATCCCATTTACAGAAAATCCACTTAGGGTTAAGATTAGGTATCCATGAATTCGGAGAGCAAAATGGACATCGCCATTGGATTCGGAGCCCATCGGTATGGTTAGGAGAGTGCAAGCTTTTCGATCCTGCCTTTTGTATATTTCCTGGCAAAATACATGGGAAAATCCTTTTTATAGAAAATCCACTTAGGGTTAAGATTTGGTATCCATGAATTCGGAGAGCAAAATGGAGATTTCCAATGGATTCAGAGCCCATCGGTATGGTTAGAAGTGTGCATACTTTTTGATCCTGCCTTTTGTATATTTCCTGGCAAAATACATGGGAAAATCCCATTTACAGAAAATCCACTTAGGGTTAGGGTTAGGTATCCATGAATTCGGAGAGCAAAATGGAGATCGCCATTGGATTCGGAGCCCATCGGTATGGTTAGGAGGGTGCAAGCTTTTCTATCCTGCCTTTTGTATATTTCCTGGTAAAATACATGGGAAAATCCTCTTTATAGAAAATCCACTTAGGGTTAAGGTTAGGTATCCATGAATTCGGAGAGCAAAATGGACATCGCCATTGGATTCGGAGCCCATCGGTATAGTTAGGAGAGTGCAAGCTTTTCGATCCTGCCTTTTGTATATTTCCTGGCAAAATACATGGGAAAATCCTCTTTACAGAAAATCCACTTAGGATTAAGGTTAGGTATCCTTGAATTCGGAGAGCAAAATGGAGATCGCCAATAGATTCGGAGCCCATCGGTATGGTTAGGAGGGTGCAAACTTTTTGATCCTGCCTTTTGTATATCTCCTGGCAAAATACATGGGAAAATCCCATTTACATAAAATCCACTTAGGGTTAAGATTAGGTATCCATGAATTCGGAGAGCAAAATGGACATCGCCATTGGATTCGGAGCCCATCGGTATGGTAAAGAGGGTATATACTTCTCGATCCTGCCTTTTGTATATTTCCTGGCAAAATACATGGGAAAATCCCATTTACAGAAAATCCACTTAGGGTTAGGGTTAGGTGTGCATGAATTTGGAGAGCAAAATGAAGATCGCCATTGGATTCGGAGCCCATCGGTATGGTTAGGAGGGTGCAAGCTTTTCGATCCTGCCTTTTGTATATTTCCTGGTAAAATACATGGGAAAATCCCATTTACAGAAAATCCACTTAGGGTTAGGGTTAGGTATCCATGAATTCGGAGAGCAAAATGGACATCACCATTGTATTCGGAGCCCATCGGTATGGTTAGGAGGGTGCAAGCTTTTCTATCCTGCCTTTTGTATATTTCCTGGTAAAATACATGGGAAAATCCTCTTTATAGAAAATCCAATTAGGGTTAAGGTTAGGTATCCATGAATTCGGAGAGCAAAATGGACATCGCCATTGGATTCGGAGCCCATCGGTATGGTTAGGAGAGTGCAAGCTTTTCGATCCTGCCTTTTGTATATTTCCTGGCAAAATACATGGGAAAATCCTCTTTACAGAAAATCCACTTAGGGTTAGGGTTAGGTATCCATGAATTCGGAGAGCAAAATGGAGATCGCCATTGGATTCAGAGCCCATCGTTAAGGATAGGAGGGTGCAAACTTTTTGATCCTGCCTTTTGTATATTTCCTGGTAAAATACATGGGAAAATCCTCTTTACAGAAAATCCACTTAGGGTTAGGGTTAGCTATCCATGAATTCGGAGAGCAAAATGGACATCGCCATTGGATTCGGAGCCCATCGGTATGGTAAAGAGGGTATATACTTCTCGATCCTGCCTTTTGTATATTTCCTGGCAAAATACATGGGAAAATCCCATTTACAGAAAATCCACTTAGGGTTAGGGTTAGGTGTGCATGAATTTGGAGAGCAAAATGAAGATCGCCATTGGATTTGGAGCCCATCGGTATGGTTAGGAGGGTGCAAGCTTTTCGATCCTGCCTTTTGTATATATTCTGGTAAAATACATGGGAAAATCCCATTTACAGAAAATCCACTTAGGGTTAGGGTTAGGTATCAATGAATTTGGAGAGCAAAATGGACATCGCCATTGGATTCGGAGCCCATCGGTATGGTTAGGAGGGTGCAAGCTTTTCTATCCTGCCTTTTGTATATTTCCTGGTAAAATACATGGGAAAATCCTCTTTATAGAAAATCCACTTAGGGTTAAGGTTAGGTATCCATGAATTCGGAGAGCAAAATGGAGATCGCCAATGGATTCGGAGCCCATCGGTATGGTTAGGAGGGTGCATAGTTTTTGATCCTGCCTTTTGTATATTTCCTGGCAAAATACATGGGAAAATCCCAGTTACGGAAAATCCACTTATGGTTAGGGTTAGGTATCCATTAATTCGGAGAGCAAATTGGACATCGCCATTGGATTCGGAGCCCATCGGTATGGTTAGGAGGGTGCAAGCTTTTCAATCCTGCCTTTTGTATTTTTCCAGGCAAAATACATGGGAAAATCCTTTTTACAGAAAATCCACTTAGGGTTAAGGTTAGGTATCCTTGAATTTGGAGAGCAAAATGGACATCGCCATTGGATTCGGAGCCCATCGGTATGGTCAGGAGGGTGCATACTTCTCGATCCTGCATTTTGTGTATTTCCTGGCAAAATACATGGGGAAATCCGATTTACAGAAAATCCACTTAGGGTTAGGGTTAAGAATCCATGAATTCGGAGAGAAAAATGGACATTGCCAATGGATTCGGAGCCCATCGGTATGGTTAGGAGGGTGCATACTTTTTGATCCGTCCTTTTGTATATTTCCTGACAAAATACATGGGAAAATCCCATTTACAGAAAATCCACTTAGGGTTAGGGTTAGGTATACATGAATTCGGAGAGCAAAATAGGCATCGCCATTGGATTCGGAGCCCATCGGTATGGTTAGGAGGGTGCATAGTTTTTGATCCTGCCTTTTGTATATCTCCTGGCAAAATACATGGGAAAATCCCATTTACAGAAAATCCACTTAGGGTTAAGATTAGGTATCCATGAATTCGGAGAGCAAAATGGACATCGCCATTGGATTCGGAGCCCATCGGTATGGTTAGGAGAGTGCAAGCTTTTCGATCCTGCCTTTTGTATATTTCCTGGCAAAATACATGGGAAAATCCTTTTTATAGAAAATCCACTTAGGGTTAAGATTTGGTATCCATGAATTCGGAGAGCAAAATGGAGATTTCCAATGGATTCAGAGCCCATCGGTATGGTTAGAAGTGTGCATACTTTTTGATCCTGCCTTTTGTATATTTCCTGGCAAAATACATGGGAAAATCCCATTTACAGAAAATCCACTTAGGGTTAGGGTTAGGTATCCATGAATTCGGAGAGCAAAATGGAGATCGCCATTGGATTCGGAGCCCATCGGTATGGTTAGGAGGGTGCAAGCTTTTCTATCCTGCCTTTTGTATATTTCCTGGTAAAATACATGGGAAAATCCTCTTTATAGAAAATCCACTTAGGGTTAAGGTTAGGTATCCATGAATTCGGAGAGCAAAATGGAGATCGCCAATGGATTCGGAGCCCATCGGTATGGTTAGGAGGGTGCATAGTTTTTGATCCTGCCTTTTGTATATTTCCTGGCAAAATACATGGGAAAATCCCAGTTACGGAAAATCCACTTATGGTTAGGGTTAGGTATCCATTAATTCGGAGAGCAAAATGGACATCGCCATTGGATTCGGAACCCATCGGTATGGTCAGGAGGGTGCATACTTCTCGATCCTGCATTTTGTGTATTTCCTGGCAAAATACATGGGGAAATCCGATTTACAGAAAATCCACTTAGGGTTAGGGTTAAGAATCCATGAATTCGGAGAGAAAAATGGACATTGCCAATGGATTCGGAGCCCATCGGTATGGTTAGGAGGGTGCATACTTTTTGATCCGTCCTTTTGTATATTTCCTGGCAAAATACATGGGAAAATCCCATTTACAGAAAATCCACTTAGGGTTAGGGTTAGGTATACATGAATTCGGAGAGCAAAATAGGCATCGCCATTGGATTCGGAGCCCATCGGTATGGTTAGGAGGGTGCATAGTTTTTGATCCTGCCTTTTGTATATCTCCTGGCAAAATACATGGGAAAATCCCATTTACAGAAAATCCACTTAGGGTTAAGATTAGGTATCCATGAATTCGGAGAGCAAAATGGACATCGCCATTGGATTCGGAGCCCATCGGTATGGTTAGGAGAGTGCAAGCTTTTCGATCCTGCCTTTTGTATATTTCCTGGCAAAATACATGGGAAAATCCTTTTTATAGAAAATCCACTTAGGGTTAAGATTTGGTATCCATGAATTCGGAGAGCAAAATGGAGATTTCCAATGGATTCAGAGCCCATCGGTATGGTTAGAAGTGTGCATACTTTTTGATCCTGCCTTTTGTATATTTCCTGGCAAAATACATGGGAAAATCCCATTTACAGAAAATCCACTTAGGGTTAGGGTTAGGTATCCATGAATTCGGAGAGCAAAATGGAGATCGCCATTGGATTCAGAGCCCATCGTTAAGGATAGGAGGGTGCAAACTTTTTGATCCTGCCTTTTGTATATTTCCTGGTAAAATACATGGGAAAATCCTCTTTACAGAAAATCCACTTAGGGTTAAGGTTAGGTATCCTTGAATTCGGAGAGCAAAATGGAGATCGCCAATGGATATGGAGCCCATCGGTATGGATAGGAGGGTGCATACTTTTTGATCCTGCCTTTTGTATATTTCCTGGCAAAATACGTAGGAAAATCCTATTTACAGAAAATCCACTTAGGGTGAGGGTTAGCTATCCATGAATTCGGAGAGCAAAATGGAGATCGCCATTGGATTTGGAGCCCATCGTTATGGTTAGGAGGGTGCAAACTTTTTGATCCTGCCTTTTGTATATTTCCTGGCAAAATACATGGGAAAATCCCATTTACAGAAAATCCACTTAGGGTTAGGGTTAGCTATCCATGAATTCGGAGAGCAAAATGGACATCGCCATTGGATTCAGAGCCCATCGGTATGGTAAAGAGGGTATATACTTCTCGATCCTGCCTTTTGTATATTTCCTGGCAAAATACATGGGAAAATCCCATTTACAGAAAATCCACTTAGGGTTAGGGTTAGGTGTGCATGAATTTGGAGAGCAAAATGGACATCGCCATTGGATTCGGAGCCCATCGGTATGGTTAGGAGGGTGCAAGCTTTTCGATCCTGCCTTTTGTATATTTCCTGGTAAAATACATGGGAAAATCCCATTTACAGAAAATCCACTTAGGGTTAGGGTTAGGTATCCATGAATTCGGAGAGCAAAATGGACATCACCATTGTATTCGGAGCCCATCGGTATGGTTAGAAGGGTGCAAGCTTTTCTATCCTGCCTTTTGTATATTTCCTGGTAAAATACATGGGAAAATCCTCTTTATAGAAAATCCGCTTAGGGTTAAGGTTAGGTATCCATGAATTCGGAGAGCAAAATGGAGATCGCCAATGGATTCGGAGCCCATCCGTATGGTTAGGAGGGTGCATAGTTTTTGATCCTGCCTTTTGTATATTTCCTGGCTAAATACATGGGAAAATCCCAGTTACAGAAAATCCACTTATGGTTAGGGTTAGGTATCCATGAATTCGGAGAGCAAATTGGACATCGCCATTGGATTCGGAGCCCATCGGTATGGTAAAGAGGGTATATACCTCTCGATCCTGCCTTTTGTATATTTTCAGGCAAAATACATGCGAAAATCCCATTTAAAGAAAATCCACTTAGGGTTAGGGTTAGGTGTGCATGAATTTGGAGAGCAAAATGAAGATCGCCATTGGATTCGGAGCCCATCGGTATGGTTAGGAGGGTGCAAGCTTTTCGATCCTGCCTTTTGTATATTTCCTGGTAAAATACATGGGAAAATCCCATTTACAGAAAATCCACTTAGGGTTAGGGTTAGGTATCCATGAATTCGGAGAGCAAAATGGACATCACCATTGTATTCGGAGCCCATCGGTATGGTTAGGAGGGTGCAAGCTTTTCTATCCTGCCTTTTGTATATTTCCTGGTAAAATACATGGGAAAATCCTCTTTATAGAAAATCCAATTAGGGTTAAGGTTAGGTATCCATGAATTCGGAGAGCAAAATGGACATCGCCATTGGATTCGGAGCCCATCGGTATGGTTAGGAGAGTGCAAGCTTTTCGATCCTGCCTTTTGTATATTTCCTGGCAAAATACATGGGAAAATCCTCTTTACAGAAAATCCACTTAGGGTTAGGGTTAGGTATCCATGAATTCGGAGAGCAAAATGGACATCGCCATTGGATTCGGAGCCCATCGGTATGGTAAAGAGGGTATATACTTCTCGATCCTGCCTTTTGTATATTTCCTGGCAAAATACATGGGAAAATCCCATTTACAGAAAATCCACTTAGGGTTAGGGTTAGGTATCAATGAATTTGGAGAGCAAAATGGACATCGCCATTGGATTCGGAGCCCATCGGTATGGTTAGGAGGGTGCAAGCTTTTCTATCCTGCCTTTTGTATATTTCCTGGTAAAATACATGGGAAAATCCTTTTTATAGAAAATCCACTTAGGGTTAAGGTTAGGTATCCATGAATTCGGAGAGCAAAATGGACATCGCCAATGGATTCGGAGCCCATCGGTATGGTTAGGAGGGTGCATAGTTTTTGATCCTGCCTTTTGTATATTTCCTGGCAAAATACATGGGAAAATCCCAGTTACGGAAAATCCACTTATGGTTAGGGTTAGGTATCCATTAATTCGGAGAGCAAATTGGACATCGCCATTGGATTCGGAGCCCATCGGTATGGTTAGGAGGGTGCAAGCTTTTCAATCCTGCCTTTTGTATTTTTCCAGGCAAAATACATGGGAAAATCCTTTTTACAGAAAATCCACTTAGGGTTAAGGTTAGGTATCCTTGAATTTGGAGAGCAAAATGGACATCGCCATTGGATTCGGAGCCCATCGGTATGGTCAGGAGGGTGCATACTTCTCGATCCTGCATTTTGTGTATTTCCTGGCAAAATACATGGGGAAATCCGATTTACAGAAAATCCACTTAGGGTTAGGGTTAAGAATCCATGAATTCGGAGAGAAAAATGGACATTGCCAATGGATTCGGAGCCCATCGGTATGGTTAGGAGGGTGCATACTTTTTGATCCGTCCTTTTGTATATTTCCTGGCAAAATACATGGGAAAATCCCATTTACAGAAAATCCACTTAGGGTTAGGGTTAGGTATACATGAATTCGGAGAGCAAAATAGGCATCGCCATTGGATTCGGAGCCCATCGGTATGGTTAGGAGGGTGCATAGTTTTTGATCCTGCCTTTTGTATATCTCCTGGCAAAATACATGGGAAAATCCCATTTACAGAAAATCCACTTAGGGTTAAGATTAGGTATCCATGAATTCGGAGAGCAAAATGGACATCGCCATTGGATTCGGAGCCCATCGGTATGGTTAGGAGAGTGCAAGCTCTTCGATCCTGCCTTTTGTATATTTCCTGGCAAAATACATGGGAAAATCCTCTTTATAGAAAATCCACTTAGGGTTAAGATTTGGTATCCATGAATTCGGAGAGCAAAATGGAGATTTCCAATGGATTCAGAGCCCATCGGTATGGTTAGAAGGGTGCATACTTTTTGATCCTGCCTTTTGTATATTTCCTGGAAAAATACATAGGAAAATCCCATTTACAGAAAATCCACTTAGGGTTAGGGTTAGGTATCCATGAATTCGGAGAGCAAAATGGAGATCGCCATTGGATTCAGAGCCCATCGTTAAGGATAGGAGGGTGCAAACTTTTTGATCCTGCCTTTTGTATATTTCCTGGTAAAATACATGGGAAAATCCTCTTTACAGAAAATCCACTTAGGGTTAAGGTTAGGTATCCTTGAATTCGGAGAGCAAAATGGAGATCGCCAATGGATATGGAGCCCATCGGTATGGATAGGAGGGTGCATACTTTTTGATCCTGCCTTTTGTATATTTCCTGGCAAAATACGTAGGAAAATCCTATTTACAGAAAATCCACTTAGGGTGAGGGTTAGCTATCCATGAATTCGGAGAGCAAAATGGACATCGCCATTGGATTCAGAGCCCATCGGTATGGTAAAGAGGGTATATACTTCTCGATCCTGCCTTTTGTATATTTCCTGGCAAAATACATGGGAAAATCCCATTTACAGAAAATCCACTTAGGGTTAGGGTTAGGTGTGCATGAATTTGGAGAGCAAAATGGACATCGCCATTGGATTCGGAGCCCATCGGTATGGTTAGGAGGGTGCAAGCTTTTCGATCCTGCCTTTTGTATATTTCCTGGTAAAATACATGGGAAAATCCCATTTACAGAAAATCCACTTAGGGTTAGGGTTAGGTATCCATGAATTCGGAGAGCAAAATGGACATCACCATTGTATTCGGAGCCCATCGGTATGGTTAGAAGGGTGCAAGCTTTTCTATCCTGCCTTTTGTATATTTCCTGGTAAAATACATGGGAAAATCCTCTTTATAGAAAATCCACTAAGGGTTAAGGTTTCGTATCCATGAATTCGGAGAGCAAAATGGAGATCGCCAATGGATTCGGAGCCCATCCGTATGGTTAGGAGGGTGCATAGTTTTTGATCCTGCCTTTTGTATATTTCCTGGCTAAATACATGGGAAAATCCCAGTTACAGAAAATCCACTTATGGTTAGGGTTAGGTATCCATGAATTCGGAGAGCAAATTGGACATCGCCATTGGATTCGGAGCCCATCGGTATGGTAAAGAGGGTATATACCTCTCGATCCTGCCTTTTGTATATTTCCAGGCAAAATACATGGGAAAATCCCATTTAAAGAAAATCCACTTAGGGTTAGGGTTAGGTGTGCATGAATTTGGAGAGCAAAATGAAGATCGCCATTGGATTTGGAGCCCATCGGTATGGTTAGGAGGGTGCAAGCTTTTCGATGCTGCCTTTTGTATATTTCCTGGTAAAATACATGGGAAAATCCCATTTACAGAAAATCCACTTAGGGTTAGGGTTAGGTATCAATGAATTCGGAGAGCAAAATGGACATCGCCATTGGATTCGGAGCCCATCGGTATGGTTAGGAGGGTGCAAGCTTTTCTATCCTGCCTTTTGTATATTTCCTGGTAAAATACATGGGAAAATCCTCTTTATAGAAAATCCACTTAGGGTTAAGGTTAGGTATCCATGAATTCGGAGAGCAAAATGGAGATCGCCAATGGATTCGGAGCCCATCGGTATGGTTAGGAGGGTGCATAGTTTTTGATCCTGCCTTTTGTATATTTCCTGGCAAAATACATGGGAAAATCCCAGTGACGGAAAATCCACTTATGGTTAGGGTTAGGTATCCATTAATTCGGAGAGCAAATTGGACATCGCCATTGGATTCGGAGCCCATCGGTATGGTTAGGAGGGTGCAAGCTTTTCAATCCTGCCTTTTGTATTTTTCCAGGCAAAATACATGGGAAAATCCTTTTTACAGAAAATCCACTTAGGGTTAAGGTTAGGTATCCTTGAATTTGGAGAGCAAAATGGACATCGCCATTGGATTCGGAGCCCATCGGTATGGTTAGGAGGGTGCATACTTCTCGATCCTGCATTTTGTGTATTTCCTGGCAAAATACATGGGGAAATCCGATTTACAGAAAATCCACTTAGGGTTAGGGTTAAGAATCCATGAATTCGGAGAGAAAAATGGACATTGCCAATGGATTCGGAGCCCATCGGTATGGTTAGGAGGGTGCATACTTTTTGATCCGTCCTTTTGTATATTTCCTGGCAAAATACCTGGGAAAATCCCATTTACAGAAAATCCACTTAGGGTTAGGGTTAGGTATCCATGAATTCGGAGAGCAAAATAGGCATCGCCATTGGATTCGGAGCCCATCGGTATGGTTAGGAGGGTGCATAGTTTTTGATCCTGCCTTTTGTATATCTCCTGGCAAAATACATGGGAAAATCCCATTTACAGAAAATCCACTTAGGGTTAAGATTAGGTATCCATGAATTCGGAGAGCAAAATGGACATCGCCATTGGATTCGGAGCCCATCGGTATGGTTAGGAGAGTGCAAGCTTTTCGATCCTGCCTTTTGTATATTTCCTGGCAAAATACATGGGAAAATCCTCTTTATAGAAAATCCACTTAGGGTTAAGATTAGGTATCCATGAATTCGGAGAGCAAAATGGAGATTTCCAATGGATTCAGAGCCCATCGGTATGGTTAGGAGGGTGCATACTTTTTGATCCTGCCTTTTGTATATTTCCTGGAAAAATACATAGGAAAATCCCATTTACAGAAAATCCACTTAGGGTTAGGGTTAGGTATCCATGAATTCGGAGAGCAAAATGGAGATCGCCATTGGATTCAGAGCCCATCGTTAAGGATAGGAGGGTGCAAACTTTTTGATCCTGCCTTTTGTATATTTCCTGGTAAAATACATGGGAAAATCCTCTTTACAGAAAATCCACTTAGGGTTAAGGTTAGGTATCCTTGAATTCGGAGAGCAAAATGGAGATCGCCAATGGATATGGAGCCCATCGGTATGGATAGGAGGGTGCATACTTTTTGATCCTGCCTTATGTATATTTCCTGGCAAAATACGTAGGAAAATCCTATTTACAGAAAATCCACTTAGGGTGAGGGTTAGCTATCCATGAATTCGGAGAGCAAAATGGAGATTGCCATTGGATTTGGAGCCCATCGTTATGGTTAGGAGGGTGCAAACTTTTTGATCCTGCCTTTTGTATATTTCCTGGCAAAATACATGGGAAAATCCCATTTACAGAAAATCCACTTAGGGTTAGGGTTAGCTATCCATGAATTCGGAGAGCAAAATGGACATCGCCATTGGATTCAGAGCCCATCGGTATGGTTAGGAGGGTGCAAGCTTTTCGATCATGCCTTTTGTATATTTCCTGGTAAAATACATGGGAAAATCCCATTTACAGAAAATCCACTTAGGGTTAGGGTTAGGTATCCATGAATTCGGAGAGCAAAATGGAGATCGCTAATGGATTCGGAGCCCATCCGTATGGTTAGGAGGGTGCATAGTTTTTGATCCTGCCTTTTGTATATTTCCTGGCAAAATACATGGGAAATCCCAGTTACGGAAAATCCACTTATGGTTAGGGTTAGGTATCCATGAATTCGGAGAGCAAATTGGACATCGCCATTGGATTCGGAGCCCATCGGTATGGTAAAGAGGGTATATACCTCTCCATCCTGCCTTTTGTATATTTCCAGGCAAAATACATGGAAAATCCCATTTAAAGAAAATCCACTTAGGGTTAGGGTTAGGTATCCATGAATTCGGAGAGCAAAGTGGACTCGCCATTGGATTTGGAGCCCATCGGTATGGTTAGGAGGGTGCAAGCTTTTCAATCCTGCCTTTTGTATTTTTCCAGGCAAAATACATGGGAAAATCCTTTTTACAGAAAATCCACTTAGGATTAAGGTTAGGTATCCTTGAATTCGGAGAGCAAAATGGAGATCGCCAATAGATTCGGAGCCCATCGGTATGGTTAGGAGGGTGCAAACTTTTTGATCCTGCCTTTTGTATATCTCCTGGCAAAATACATGGGGAAATCCCATTTACAGAAAATCCACTTAGGGTTAAGATTAGGTATCCATGAATTCGGAGAGCAAAGTGGACTCGCCATTGGATTCGGAGCCCATCGGTATGGTTAGGCGGGTGCAAGCTTTTCAATCCTGCCTTTTGTATTTTTCCAGGCAAAATACATAGGAAAATCCCATTTACAGAAAATCCACTTAGGGTTAGGGTTAGGTATCCATGAATTCGGAGAGCAAAATGGAGATCGCCATTGGATTCGTAGCCCATCGGTATGGTTAGGAGGGTACATATTTTTCAATCCTGCCTTTTGTATATTTCCCGGCAAAATACATGGGAAAATCCCATTTACAGAAAATCTACTTAGGGTTAGGGTTAGGTATGCATGAATTCGGAGAGCAAAATGGAGATCGCCAATGGATTCGTAGCCCATCGGTATGGTTAGGGGGGTGCATACTTTTTGATCCTGCCTTTTGTATATTTCCTGGTAAAATACATGGGAAAATCCCATTTACAGAAAATCCACTTAGGGTTAGGGTTAGCTATCCATGAATTCGGAGAGCAAAATGGAGATTGCCATTGGATTCGGAGCCCATCGTTATGGTTAGGAGGGTGCAAACTTTTTGATCCTGCCTTTTGTATATTTCCTGGCAAAATACATGGGAAAATCCCATTTACAGAAAATACACTTAGGGTTAGGGTTAGGTACCCATGAATTCGAAGAGCAAAATGGACATCACCATTGGATTCGGAGCCCATCGGTATGGTAAAGAGGGTATATACGTCTAGATCCTGCCTTTTGTATATTTCCTGGCAAAATACATGGGAAAATCCCATTTACAGAAAATCCACTTAGGGTTAGGGTTAGGTGTGCATGAATTTGGAGAGCAAAATGGAGATCGCCATTGGATTCGGAGCCCATCGGTATGGTTAGGAGGGTGCAAGCTTTTCGATCCTGCCTTTTGTATATTTCCTGGTAAAATACATGGGAAAATCCCATTTACAGAAAATCCCACTTAGGGTTAGGGTTAGGTATCCATGAATTCGGAGAGCAAAATGGACATCGCCATTGGATTCGGAGCCCATCGGTATGGTTAGGAGGGTGCAAGCTTTTCTATCCTGCCTTTTGTATATTTCCTGGTAAAATACATGGGAAAATCCTCTTTATAGAAAATCCACTTAGGGTTAAGGTTAGGTATCCATGAATTCGTAGAGCAAAATGGAGATCGCCAATGGATTCGGAGCCCATCGGTATGGTTAGGAGGGTGCATAGTTTTTTGATCCTGCCTTTTGTATATTTCCTGGCAAAATACATGGGAAAATCCCAGTTACGGAAAATCCACTTAGGGTTAGGGTTAGGTATCCATGAATTCGGAGAGAAAATTGGACATCGCCATTGGATTCGGAGCCCATCGGTATGGTAAAGAGGGTATATACCTCTTGATCCTGCCTTTTGTATATTTCCAGGCAAAATACATGGGAAAATCCCATTTAAAGAAAATCCACTTAGGGTTAGGGTTAGGTATCCATGAATTCGGAGAGCAAAGTGGACTCGCCATTGGATTTGGAGCCCATCGGTATGGTTAGGAGGGTGCAAGCTTTTCAATCCTGCCTTTTGTATTTTTCCAGGCAAAATACATGGGAAAATCCTTTTTACAGAAAATCCATTTAGGATTAAGGTTAGGTATCCTTGAATTCGGAGAGCAAAATGGAGATCGCCAATAGATTCGGAGCCCATCGGTATGGTTAGGAGGGTGCAAACTTTTTGATCCTGCCTTTTGTATATTTCCTGGCAAAATACATGGGAAAATCCCATTTACAGAAAATACACTTAGGGTTAGGGTTAGGTACCCATGAATTCGAAGAGCAAAATGGACATCACCATTGGATTCGGAGCCCATCGGTATGGTAAAGAGGGTATATACGTCTAGATCCTGCCTTTTGTATATTTCCTGGCAAAATACATGGGAAAATCCCATTTACAGAAAATCCACTTAGGGTTAGGGTTAGGTGTGCATGAATTTGGAGAGCAAAATGGAGATCGCCATTGGATTCGGAGCCCATCGGTATGGTTAGGAAGGTGCAAGCTTTTCGATCCTGCCTTTTGTATATTTCCTGGTAAAATACATGGGAAAATCCCATTTACAGAAAATCCACTTAGGGTTAGGGTTAGGTATCCATGAATTCGGAGAGCAAAATGGACATAGCCATTGGATTCGGAGCCCATCGGTATGGTTAGGAGGGTGCAAGCTTTTCTATCCTGCCTTTTGTATATTTCCTGGTAAAATACATGGGAAAATCCTCTTTATAGAAAATCCACTTAGGGTTAAGGTTAGGTATCCATGAATTCGTAGAGCAAAATGGAGATCGCCAATGGATTCGGAGCCCATCGGTATGGTTAGGAGGGTGCATAGTTTTTGATCCTGCCTTTTGTATATTTCCTGGCAAAATACATGGGAAAATCCCAGTTACGGAAAATCCACTTAGGGTTAGGGTTAGGTATCCATGAATTCGGAGAGCAAAGTGGACTCGCCATTGGATTTGGAGCCCATCGGTATGGTTAGGAGGGTGCAAGCTTTTCAATCCTGCCTTTTGTATTTTTCCAGGCAAAATACATGGGAAAATCCTTTTTACAGAAAATCCACTTAGGATTAAGGTTAGGTATCCTTGAATTCGGAGAGCAAAATGGAGATCGCCAATAGATTCGGAGCCCATCGGTATGGTTAGGAGGGTGCAAACTTTTTGATCCTGCCTTTTGTATATCTCCTGGCAAAATACATGGGAAAATCCCATTTACAGAAAATCCACTTAGGGTTAAGATTAGGTATCCATGAATTCGGAGAGCAAAGTGGACTCGCCATTGGATTCGGAGCCCATCGGTATGGTTAGGCGGGTGCAAGCTTTTCAATCCTGCCTTTTGTATTTTTCCAGGCAAAATACATAGGAAAATCCCATTTACAGAAAATCCACTTAGGGTTAGGGTTAGGCATCCATGAATTCGGAGAGCAAAATGGAGATCGCCATTGGATTCGTAGCCCATCGGTATGGTTAGGAGGGTTCATAATTTTCAATCCTGCCTTTTGTATATTTCCCGGCAAAATACATGGGAAAATCCCATTTACAGAAAATCTACTTAGGGTTAGGGTTAGGTATGCATGAATTCGGAGAGCAAAATGGAGATCGCCAATGGATTCGTAGCCCATCGGTATGGTTAGGGGGGTGCATACTTTTTGATCCTGCCTTTTGTATATTTCCTGGTAAAATACATGGGAAAATCCCATTTACAGAAAATCCACTTAGGGTTAGGGTTAGCTATCCATGAATTCGGAGAGCAAAATGGAGATCGCCATTGGATTCGGAGCCCATCGTTATGGTTAGGAGGGTGCAAACTTTTTGATCCTGCCTTTTGTATATTTCCTGGCAAAATACATGGGAAAAATCCCATTTACAGAAAATACACTTAGGGTTAGGGTTAGGTACCCATGAATTCGAAGAGCAAAATGGACATCACCATTGGATTCGGAGCCCATCGGTATGGTAAAGAGGGTATATACGTCTAGATCCTGCCTTTTGTATATTTCCTGGCAAAATACATGGGAAAATCCCATTTACAGAAAATCCACTTAGGGTTAGGGTTAGGTGTGCATGAATTTGGAGAGCAAAATGGAGATCGCCATTGGATTCGGAGCCCATCGGTTTGGTTAGGAGGGTGCAAGCTTTTCGATCCTGCCTTTTGTATATTTCCTGGTAAAATACATCGGAAAAATCCCATTTACAGAAAAATCCACTTAGGGTTAGGGTTAGGTATCCATGAATTCGGAGAGCAAAATGGACATCGCCATTGGATTCGGAGCCCATCGGTATGGTTAGGAGGGTGCAAGCTTTTCGATCCTGCCTTTTGTATATTTCCTGGTAAAATACATCGGAAAATCCCATTTACAGAAAATCCACTTAGGGTTAGGGTTAGGTATCCATGAATTCGTAGAGCAAAATGGAGATCGCCAATGGATTCGGAGCCCATCGGTATGGTTAGGAGGGTGCATAGTTTTTGATCCTGCCTTTTGTATATTTCCTGGCAAAATACATGGGAAAATCCCAGTTACGGAAAATCCACTTAGGGTTAGGGTTAGGTATCCATGAATTCGGAGAGAAAATTGGACATCGCCATTGGATTCGGAGCCCATCGGTATGGTAAAGAGGGTATATACCTCTTGATCCTGCCTTTTGTATATTTCCAGGCAAAATACATGGGAAAATCCCATTTACAGAAAATCCACTTAGGGTTAGGGTTAGGTATCCATGAATTCGGAGAGCAAAGTGGACATCGCCATTGGATTCGGAGCCCATCGGTATGGTTAGGAGAGTGCAAGCTTTTCAATCCTGCCTTTTGTATATTTCCTGGCAAAATACATGGGAAAATCCTCTTTACAGAAAAGCCACTTAGGGTTAAGATTAGGTATCCATGAATTCGGAGAGCAAAATGGAGATTTCCAATGGATTCAGAGCCCATCGGTATGGTTAGGAGGGTGCATACTTTTTGATCCTGCCTTTTGTATATTTCCTGGAAAAATACATAGGAAAATCCCATTTACAGAAAATCCACTTAGGGTTAGGGTTAGGTATCCATGAATTCGGAGAGCAAAATGGAGATCGCCATTGGATTCAGAGCCCATCGTTAAGGATAGGAGGGTGCAAACTTTTTGATCCTGCCTTTTGTATATTTCCTGGTAAAATACATGGGAAAATCCTCTTTACAGAAAATCCACTTAGGGTTAAGGTTAGGTATCCTTGAATTCGGAGAGCAAAATGGAGATCGCCAATGGATATGGAGCCCATCGGTATGGATAGGAGGGTGCATACTTTTTGATCCTGCCTTTTGTATATTTCCTGGCAAAATACGTAGGAAAATCCTATTTACAGAAAATCCACTTAGGGTGAGGGTTAGCTATCCATGAATTCGGAGAGCAAAATGGAGATTGCCATTGGATTTGGAGCCCATCGTTATGGTTAGGAGGGTGCAAACTTTTTGATCCTGCCTTTTGTATATTTCCTGGCAAAATACATGGGAAAATCCCATTTACAGAAAATCCACTTAGGGTTAGGGTTAGCTATCCATGAATTCGGAGAGCAAAATGGACATCGCCATTGGATTCAGAGCCCATCGGTATGGTTAGGAGGGTGCAAGCTTTTCGATCATGCCTTTTGTATATTTCCTGGTAAAATACATGGGAAAATCCCATTTACAGAAAATCCACTTAGGGTTAGGGTTAGGTATCCATGAATTCGGAGAGCAAAATGGACATCACCATTGTATTCGGAGCCCATCGGTATGGTTAGAAGGGTGCAAGCTTTTCTATCCTGCCTTTTGTATATTTCCTGGTAAAATACATGGGAAAATCCTCTTTATAGAAAATCCACTTAGGGTTAAGGTTAGGTATCCATGAATTCGGAGAGCAAAATGGAGATCGCTAATGGATTCGGAGCCCATCCGTATGGTTAGGAGGGTGCATAGTTTTTGATCCTGCCTTTTGTATATTTCCTGGCAAAATACATGGGAAAATCCCAGTTACGGAAAATCCACTTATGGTTAGGGTTAGGTATCCATGAATTCGGAGAGCAAATTGGACATCGCCATTGGATTCGGAGCCCATCGGTATGGTAAAGAGGGTATATACCTCTCGATCCTGCCTTTTGTATATTTCCAGGCAAAATACATGGGAAAATCCCATTTAAAGAAAATCCACTTAGGGTTAGGGTTAGGTATCCATGAATTCGGAGAGCAAAGTGGACTCGCCATTGGATTTGGAGCCCATCGGTATGGTTAGGAGGGTGCAAGCTTTTCAATCCTGCCTTTTGTATTTTTCCAGGCAAAATACATAGGAAAATCCCATTTACAGAAAATCTACTTAGGGTTAGGGTTAGGTATCCATGAATTCGGAGAGCAAAATGGAGATCGCCAATGGATTCGTAGCCCATCGGTATGGTTAGGGGGGTGCATACTTTTTGATCATGCCTTTTGTATATTTCCTGGTAAAATACATGGGAAAATCCCATTTACAGAAAATCCACTTAGGGTTAGGGTTAGCTATCCATGAATTCGGAGAGCAAAATGGAGATCGCCATTGGATTCGGAGCCCATCGTTATGGTTAGGAGGGTGCAAACTTTTTGATCCTGCCTTTTGTATATTTCCTGGCAAAATACATGGGAAAATCCCATTTACAGAAAATACACTTAGGGTTAGGGTTAGGTACCCATGAATTCGAAGAGCAAAATGGACATCACCATTGGATTCGGAGCCCATCGGTATGGTAAAGAGGGTATATACGTCTAGATCCTGCCTTTTGTATATTTCCTGGCAAAATACATGGGAAAATCCCATTTACAGAAAATCCACTTAGGGTTAGGGTTAGGTGTGCATGAATTTGGAGAGCAAAATGGAGATCGCCATTGGATTCGGAGCCCATCGGTATGGTTAGGAGGGTGCAAGCTTTTCGATCCTGCCTTTTGTATATTTCCTGGTAAAATACATGGGAAAATCCCATTTACAGAAAATCCACTTAGGGTTAGGGTTAGGTATCCATGAATTCGGAGAGCAAAATGGAGATCGCCATTGGATTCAGAGCCCATCGGTATGGTTAGGAGGGTGCAAGCTTTTCTATCCTGCCTTTTGTATATTTCCTGGTAAAATACATGGGAAAATCCTCTTTATAGAAAATCCACTTAGGGTTAAGGTTAGGTATCCATGAATTCGTAGAGCAAAATGGAGATCGCCAATGGATTCGGAGCCCATCGGTATGGTTAGGAGGGTGCATAGTTTTTGATCCTGCCTTTTGTATATTTCCTGGCAAAATACATGGGAAAATCCCAGTTACGGAAAATCCACTTAGGGTTAGGGTTAGGTATCCATGAATTCGGAGAGAAAATTGGACATCGCCATTGGATTCGGAGCCCATCGGTATGGTAAAGAGGGTATATACCTCTTGATCCTGCCTTTTGTATATTTCCAGGCAAAATACATGGGAAAATCCCATTTACAGAAAATCCACTTAGGGTTAGGGTTAGGTATCCATGAATTCGGAGAGCAAAGTGGACATCGCCATTGGATTCGGAGCCCATCGGTATGGTTAGGAGAGTGCAAGCTTTTCAATCCTGCCTTTTGTATATTTCCTGGCAAAATACATGGGAAAATCCTCTTTACAGAAAATCCACTTTGGGTTAAGGTTAGGTATCCTTGAATTCGGAGAGCAAAATGGAGATCGCCAATGGATTCAGAGCCCATCGGTATGGTTACGAGGGTGCATACTTTTTGATTCTGCCTTTTGTATATTTCCTGGCAAAATACATAGGAAAATCACATTTACAGAAAATCCACTTAGGGTTAGGGTTAGGTATCCATGAATTCGGAGAGCAAAATGGAGATCGCCATTAGATTCAGAGCCCAGAGTTAAGGTTAGGAGGTTGCAAACGTTTTGATCCTGCCTTTTGTTTTTTTCCAGGCAAAATACATGGGAAAATCCTTTTTATAGAAAATCCACTTAGGGTTAGGGTTAGGTATCCATGAATTCGGAGAGCAAAATGGAGATTGCCAATAGATTCGGAGCCCATCGGCATGGTTAGGAGGGTGCATAGTTTTTGATCCTGCCTTTTGTATATCTCCTGGTAAAATACATGGGAAAATCCTCATTACAGAAAATCCACTTAGGGTTAAGGTTAGGTATCCATGAATTCGGAGAGCAAAATGGAGATCGCCAATGGATTCGGAGCCCATCGGCATGGTTAGGAGGGTGCATAGTTTTTGATCCTGCCTTTTGTATATTTCCTGGCAAAATACATGGGAAAATCCCATTTATGGAAAATCCACTTAGGGTGAGGGTTAGCTATCCATGAATTCGGAGAGCAAAATGGAGATTGCCATTGGATTTGGAGCCCATCGTTATGGTTAGGAGGGTGCAAACTTTTTGATCCTGCCTTTTGTATATTTCCTGGCAAAATACATGGGAAAATCCCATTTACAGAAAATCCACTTAGGGTTAGGGTTAGCTATCCATGAATTCGGAGAGCAAAATGGACATCGCCATTGGATTCAGAGCCCATCGGTATGGTTAGGAGGGTGCAAGCTTTTCGATCATGCCTTTTGTATATTTCCTGGTAAAATACATGGGAAAATCCCATTTACAGAAAATCCACTTAGGGTTAGGGTTAGGTATCCATGAATTCGGAGAGCAAAATGGACATCACCATTGTATTCGGAGCCCATCGGTATGGTTAGAAGGGTGCAAGCTTTTCTATCCTGCCTTTTGTATATTTCCTGGTAAAATACATGGGAAAATCCTCTTTATAGAAAATCCACTTAGGGTTAAGGTTAGGTATCCATGAATTCGGAGAGCAAAATGGAGATCGCTAATGGATTCGGAGCCCATCCGTATGGTTAGGAGGGTGCATAGTTTTTGATCCTGCCTTTTGTATATTTCCTGGCAAAATACATGGGAAAATCCCAGTTACGGAAAATCCACTTATGGTTAGGGTTAGGTATCCATGAATTCGGAGAGCAAATTGGACATCGCCATTGGATTCGGAGCCCATCGGTATGGTAAAGAGGGTATATACCTCTCGATCCTGCCTTTTGTATATTTCCAGGCAAAATACATGGGAAAATCCCATTTAAAGAAAATCCACTTAGGGTTAGGGTTAGGTATCCATGAATTCGGAGAGCAAAGTGGACTCGCCATTGGATTTGGAGCCCATCGGTATGGTTAGGAGGGTGCAAGCTTTTCAATCCTGCCTTTTGTATTTTTCCAGGCAAAATACATAGGAAAATCCCATTTACAGAAAATCCACTTAGGGTTAGGGTTAGGTATCCATGAATTCGGAGAGCAAAATGGAGATCGCCAATGGATTCGTAGCCCATCGGTATGGTTAGGGGGGTGCATACTTTTTGATCATGCCTTTTGTATATTTCCTGGTAAAATACATGGGAAAATCCCATTTACAGAAAATCCACTTAGGGTTAGGGTTAGCTATCCATGAATTCGGAGAGCAAAATGGAGATCGCCATTGGATTCGGAGCCCATCGTTATGGTTAGGAGGGTGCAAACTTTTTGATCCTGCCTTTTGTATATTTCCTGGCAAAATACATGGGAAAATCCCATTTACAGAAAATACACTTAGGGTTAGGGTTAGGTACCCATGAATTCGAAGAGCAAAATGGACATCACCATTGGATTCGGAGCCCATCGGTATGGTAAAGAGGGTATATACGTCTAGATCCTGCCTTTTGTATATTTCCTGGCAAAATACATGGGAAAATCCCATTTACAGAAAATCCACTTAGGGTTAGGGTTAGGTGTGCATGAATTTGGAGAGCAAAATGGAGATCGCCATTGGATTCGGAGCCCATCGGTATGGTTAGGAGGGTGCAAGCTTTTCGATCCTGCCTTTTGTATATTTCCTGGTAAAATACATGGGAAAATCCCATTTACAGAAAATCCACTTAGGGTTAGGGTTAGGTATCCATGAATTCGGAGAGCAAAATGGAGATCGCCATTGGATTCAGAGCCCATCGGTATGGTTAGGAGGGTGCAAGCTTTTCTATCCTGCCTTTTGTATATTTCCTGGTAAAATACATGGGAAAATCCTCTTTATAGAAAATCCACTTAGGGTTAAGGTTAGGTATCCATGAATTCGTAGAGCAAAATGGAGATCGCCAATGGATTCGGAGCCCATCGGTATGGTTAGGAGGGTGCATAGTTTTTGATCCTGCCTTTTGTATATTTCCTGGCAAAATACATGGGAAAATCCCAGTTACGGAAAATCCACTTAGGGTTAGGGTTAGGTATCCATGAATTCGGAGAGAAAATTGGACATCGCCATTGGATTCGGAGCCCATCGGTATGGTAAAGAGGGTATATACCTCTTGATCCTGCCTTTTGTATATTTCCAGGCAAAATACATGGGAAAATCCCATTTACAGAAAATCCACTTAGGGTTAGGGTTAGGTATCCATGAATTCGGAGAGCAAAGTGGACATCGCCATTGGATTCGGAGCCCATCGGTATGGTTAGGAGAGTGCAAGCTTTTCAATCCTGCCTTTTGTATATTTCCTGGCAAAATACATGGGAAAATCCTCTTTACAGAAAATCCACTTTGGGTTAAGGTTAGGTATCCTTGAATTCGGAGAGCAAAATGGAGATCGCCAATGGATTCAGAGCCCATCGGTATGGTTACGAGGGTGCATACTTTTTGATTCTGCCTTTTGTATATTTCCTGGCAAAATACATAGGAAAATCACATTTACAGAAAATCCACTTAGGGTTAGGGTTAGGTATCCATGAATTCGGAGAGCAAAATGGAGATCGCCATTAGATTCAGAGCCCAGAGTTAAGGTTAGGAGGTTGCAAACGTTTTGATCCTGCCTTTTGTTTTTTTCCAGGCAAAATACATGGGAAAATCCTTTTTATAGAAAATCCACTTAGGGTTAGGGTTAGGTATCCATGAATTCGGAGAGCAAAATGGAGATTGCCAATAGATTCGGAGCCCATCGGCATGGTTAGGAGGGTGCATAGTTTTTGATCCTGCCTTTTGTATATCTCCTGGTAAAATACATGGGAAAATCCTCATTACAGAAAATCCACTTAGGGTTAAGGTTAGGTATCCATGAATTCGGAGAGCAAAATGGAGATCGCCAATGGATTCGGAGCCCATCGGCATGGTTAGGAGGGTGCATAGTTTTTGATCCTGCCTTTTGTATATTTCCTGGCAAAATACATGGGAAAATCCCATTTATGGAAAATCCACTTAGGGTTAGGGTTAGGTATCCATGAATTCGGAGAGCAAAATGGACATCGCCATTGGGTTCGGAGCCCATCGGTATGGTAAAGAGGGTATATACTTCTCGATCCTGCCTTTTGTATATTTTCTGGCAAAATACATGGGAAAATCCCATTTACAGAAAATCCACTTAGGGTTAGGGTTAGGTATCCATGAATTCGGAGAGCAAAATGGACATTGCCATTGGATATGGAGCCCTTCTGTATGGTTAGGTGGGTGTATACTTTTTGATCCTGACTTTTGTATATTTCCTGGCAAGATACATGGGAAAATTCCATTTACAGAAAATCCACTTAGGGTTAGGGTTAGGTATCCATGAATTCGGAGACCAAAATGGAGATCGCCAATGGATTCGTAGACCATCGGTATGGTTAGGAGTGTTCAAACTTTTCGATCCTGCCTTTTCTATATTTCCTGGCAAAATACATGGGAAAATGCTATTTACAGAAAATCCACTTAGGGTTAAGGTTAGGTATCCTTGAATTCGGAGAGCAAAATGGAGATCGCCAATAGATTCGGAGCCTATCGGTATGGTTAGGAGGGTGCATACTTTTTGATCCTGCCTTTTGTATATCTCCTGGCAAAATACCTAGGAAAATCCCCTTTACAGAAAATCCACTTAGGGTTAGGGTTAGGTATCCATGAATTCGGAGAGCAAAGTGGACATCGCCATTGGATTCGGAGCCCATCGGTATGGTTAGGAGGGTGCAAGCTTTTCAATCCTGCCTTTTGTATTTTTCCAGGCAAAATACATGGGAAAATCCTTTTTACAGAAAATCCACTTAGGGTTAAGGTTAGGTATCCTTGAATTCGGAGAGCAAAATGGAGATCGCCAATGGATATGGAGCCCATCGGTATGGATAGGAGTGTGCATACTTTTTGATCCTGCCTTTTGTATATTTCCTGGCAAAATACATAGGAAAAACCCCTTTACAGAAAATCCACTTAGGGTTAGGGTTAGGTATCCATGAATTCGGAGAGCAAAATGGAGATTGCCAATGGATTCGTAGCCCTTCGGTATGGTTAGGAGGGTGTATACTTTTTGATCCTGCCTTTTGTATATTTCCTGGCAAAATACATGGGAAAATCCCATTTACAGAAAATCCACTTAGGGTTAGGGTTAGGTATCTATGAATTTGGAGAGCAAAATGGACATCGCCATTGGATTCGTAGCCCATCGGTATGGTTACGAGGGTGCATACTTTTTGATCCTGCCTTTTGTATATTTCCTGGCAAAATACATAGGAAAATCCCATTTACAGAAAATCCACTTAAGGTTAGGGTTAGGTATCTATGAATTTGGAGAGCAAAATGGACATCGCCATTGGATTCGTAGCCCATCGGTATGGTTACGAGGGTGCATACTTTTTGATCCTGCCTTTTGTATATTTCCTGGCAAAATACATAGGAAAATCACATTTACAGAAAATCCACTTAGGGTTAGGGTTAGGTATCCATGAATTCGGAGAGCAAAATGAAGATCGCCATTAGATTCAGAGCCCATCGTTAAGGTTAGGAGGTTGCAAACGCTTTGATCCTGCCTTTTGTATATTTCCTGGTAAAATACATGGGAAAATCCTCTTTACAGAAAATCCACTTAGGGTTAAGGTTAGGTATCCTTGAATTCGGAGAGCAAAATGGAGATCGCCAATGAATTCGGAGCCCATCGGTATGGATAGGAGGGTGCATACTTTTTGATCCTGCCTTTTGTATATTTCCTGGCAAAATAAATAGGAAAATCCCATTTACAGAAAATCCACTTAGGGTTAGGGTTAGCTATCCATGAATTCGGAGAGCAAAATGGAGATCACCATTGGATTCGGAGCCCATCGTTATGGTTAGGAGGGTGCAAACTTTTCGATCCTGCCTTTTGTATATTTTCTGGCAAAATACATGGGAAAATCCCATTTAGAGAAAATCCACTTAGGGTTAGGGTTAGCTATCCATGAATTCGGAGAGCAAAATGGAGATCGCCATTGGATTCGGAGCCCATCGGTATGGTAAAGAGGGTATATACTTCTCGATCCTGCCTTTTGTATATTTCCTGGCAAAATACATGGGAAAATCCCATTTACAGAAAATCCACTTAGGGTTAGGGTTAGGTGTGCATGAATTTGGAGAGCAAAATGGACATCGCCATTGGATTCGGAGCCCATCGGTATGGTTTGGAGGGTGCAAGCTTTTCGATACTGCCTTTTGTATATTTCCTGGCAAAATATATGGGAAAATCCTCTTTACAGAAAATCCACTTAGGGTTAAGATTAGGTATCCATGAATTCGGAGAGCAAAATGGAGATCGCCAATGGATTCGGAGCCCATCGGTATGGTTAGGAGGGTGCATAGTTTTTGATCCTGCCTTTTGTATATTTCCTGGCAAAATACATGGGAAAATCCCATTTACGGAAAATCCACTTAGGGTTAGGGTTAGGTATCCATGAATTCGGAGAGCAAAATGGACATCGCCATTGGGTTCGGAGCCCATCGGTATGGTAAAGAGGGTATATACTTCTCAATCCTGCCTTTTGTATTTTTCCAGGCAAAATACATGGGAAAATCCTTTTTACAGAAAATCCACTTAGGGTTAAGGTTAGGTATCCTTGAATTCGGAGAGCAAAATGGAGATTGCCAATAGATTTGGAGCCCATCGGTATGGTTAGGAGGGTGCATAGTTTTTGATCCTGCCTTTTGTATATTTCCTGGTAAAATACATGGGAAAATCCCATTTACAGAAAATCCACTTAGGGTTAGGTATCCATGAATTCGGAGAGCAAAATGGACATCGCCATTGTATTCGGAGCCCATCGGTATGGTTAGGAGGGTGTATACTTTTTGATCCTGCCTTTTGTATATTTCCTGGCAAAATACATGGGAAAATCCCATTTAGAGAAAATCCACTTAGGGTTAGGTATCCATGAATTCGGAGAGCAAAATGGACATCGCCATTGTATTCGGAGCCCATCGGTATGGTTAGGAGGGTGTATACTTTTTGATCCTGCCTTTTGTATATTTCCTGGCAAAATACATGGGAAAATCCCATTTAGAGAAAATCCACTTGGGGTTAGGGTTAGGTATCCATGAATTCGGAGACCAAAATGGACATCGCCAATGGATTCGGAGCCCATCGGTATGGTTAGGAGGGTGCATTCTTTTCAATCCTGCCTTTTGTCTATTTCCTGGCAAAATACATGGGAAAATCCCCTTTACAGAAAATCCACTTAGGGTTAGGGTTAGGTATCCATGAATTCGGAGAGCAAAATGGAGATCGCCAATGGATTCGTAGCCCATTGGTATGGTTAGGAAAGTGCATGCTTTTTGATCCTGCCTTTTGTACATTTCCTGGCAAAGTACATGGGAAAATCCCATTTAGAGAATATCCACTTAGGGTTAGGGTTAGGTATCCATGAATTCAGAGTGCAAAATGGAGGAAATATACAAAAGGCAGGATCGAAAAGTATGCACCCTCCTAACCATACCGATGGGCCCCGAATCCAGTGGCGATCTCCATTTTGCGCTCCGAATTCATGGATACCTATTCCTAACCCTAAATTGATTTTCTGTAAATGGGATTTTCCCATGTATTTTGCCAGGAGATATACAAAAAGCAGGATCGAAAAGTATGCACCCTCCTAACCATACCGATGGGCTATGAATCCATTGGCTATCTCCATTGTGCTCTCCTAATTCATGGATACCTAACCCTAACCCTATGTGGATTTTCCGCAAATGGGATTTTCCCATGTATTTTGCCAGGAAATATACAAAAGGCAGGATCAAAAAGTATGCACACTCCTAACCATATCAATGTGCTATTAAACCATTGGCGATCTCCATTTTGCTCACTGAATTTGTATTTGTATTTGTATTTGTTTATTTGTCAAGCATATATGATTATAAACAAAGTATAAACAGTAAAAACATGATTGAAAATATATGTAATGGTAGAAGCATGAATAAGAGTAAAAGAGGTAAGAATATTTGTGAACATTAGGACAGGAACGGTAGGCACGATTGTGCCCTTATGCACGCCCCTTACCGACCTCTTAGGAATGGGGTGAGGTTGATGGTAGATAATCTGAGGTTGAAGTTTTGGGGGTTTGGGGGGTTTGTTCCAGGCGTTAACAACTCTGTTGTTGAAGTCGAATTTTTTGCAATCAAGTCTGGAGCGGTTTACATTAAGTTTGTATCTATTGTGAGCTCTTGTATTATTGCGGTTGAAGCTGAAGTAGTCATTAACAGGTAGGACATTGAGGCAGATAATTTTGTGAGCTACACTTAGGTCAGATCGAAGGCGGCGGAGTTCTAAATTTTGAAGTCCCAAAATTTCAAGTCTGGTTTCATAAGGAATTCTGTTGTGAACAGAGGAATGTAATACTCTTCTTGTGAAGTATCGCTGGACATTCTCAATTGTGTTAATGTCTGATATGTAATGTGGGTTCCAGACTGATGAGCTGTATTCAAGAATAGGTCTAGCAAATGTTTTGTATGCTCTGGTTAAGAGTACAATGTTACCAGAGAAGAAGCTGCACAAGATTAGGTTAATCACTCTTAATGCCTTCTTTGCTATGTAGTTGCAGTGGGCTCTGGCACTCAGATGATTAGAGATGAGTACTCTGAGGTCCTTTACTGAGTGAGGATCATCATCAAGGTCATGATCATCAAGTTTGTATTTAGTGTTTTGATTATTTTTGCCAATGTGTAAAACTGAGCATTTGTTGATAGAGATAGGTAGTTGCCACTTGTTTGACCATTCAGATATATAGTCAAGGTCTTTTTCAAGGGTTGTAGTATTGTCTGTGGTGTTGAATAGTTTTACATCATCTGCAAAGAGGATGCAGTTGCTTTCTATAATATCACAAATGTCATTTATGTAAAGAATGAAGAGAGTAGGTCCTAAAACGCTTCCTTGGGGAACACCACTGTTAACAGGTACAGGGTTTGATAGACATGATCCTATTTTAACCACTTGTTGTCTGTTTGACAGGAATGCAGTTATCCATTTGTGTAGGGGGCCAGAGATGCCATAAGATTTTAGTGTTAGGAGTAGTTTATCGTTAATACCTAATTCGTTATTAATTCGTAATACCTAATTCGTGGATACCTAACCCTAACCCTAAGTGGATTTTCTGTAAATGGGATATTCCCATGTATCTTGCCAGGAAATATACAAAAGGCAGGATCGAAAAGTATACAACCTCCTGACCATACCGATGGGCTACGAATCCAATGGCGAGGTCTTTTTTGCGCTCCAAATTCATGGATACCTAACTCTAACCCTAAGTGGATTTTCCGCGAATGGGATTTTCCCATGTATTTTCCCAGGAAATATACAAAAGGCAGGATCAAAAAGTATACACCCTCCTAACCATACCGATGGGCTACGAATCCATTGGCTATCTCCATTTTGAGATCCGAATTCATGGATACCTAACCCTAAGTGGATTTTCTGGAAATGGGATTTCCCCCTATATTTTGCCAGGAAATATACAAAAGACAGGATCAAAAAGAATGCACCCTCCTAACCATACCGATGGGCTCCGAATCCAATGGCAATGTCCATTTTGCTTCCCGAATTCATGGATACCTAGCCCTAAACCTAACTGGATTTTCTGTAAATCCACTTACCTATCATGGATAACCATCTATTTTGCCAGGAAATATAAAAAAGGCAGGATCGAAAAGTATACACCCTCCTAACAGTGGTGGGTTCCTACCGGTGCGGTCCACTCTATTGCACCGGTAGCGGCCCACTTGTGACATCACAGTACCCGTGCGGTCGGTTGCCGGTGCCTGGACGCTGCCATTTTAAAAAAATTGTTTTTTAATTTTTTAAAAAATTTTCTTCTGCACATCCCCCCTCTGCCATCACCTCCACAGCCTCCGCTTCCGGCCGTGGGACTGAGCACAGTGGATGAAGTGGGCCTGAGTACGAAGAAGAGGAGGTGGCAATCCCACTGAATGAGCCCCGCACGAACCAGTGAGTATGCCCCCCACCGACCCTTGCCCCATCCAGGCTAAGGATTCAGATGAGGAATAAGTCCCGGTTTCTCCCCAAAAGTCTCGGTTTCTAGCAACGCACCCGGTGGAAGTGTGTTGTACTGAGCAAGTCCTGAAAGTTTCTTTGTGCCTCCTCTTTCTCTTCCCGCATCCCATTGGAAGCTGCTTAGTCAATTGCCTGCTTGCCTGGAAATTAAGTCTTTCCCCGTCCCTTTGATTGAAAATAATAAGAAGCTCGCATTTGACACTTTTCCTTCGCTTTTGCCTAAAGCTTCCCAAAATGGGCATTTTCCAAAAGCTTAACCTTTTATACTGTTAATTTTATACAGTTTTATACTGTTATTCTTTATACGAAAACATTGAGGACTGTTAAAAGATACTGTTCTTTTAACAGTCCTCAATATTTTCGTTTAAGGAATCCATGACTGAAACCAAAAATGCTGTATGAGACTTGCTTGTCTTTTAACTATAGCATTTTCTGCAAATAAAGGTTGCTGTGTTGCCATGGTGTAACACACACTTTGTATGCAAAGCTTTTCATGTAAGGTATAAAATAGCAAAAATAGTAGTGACATCTCTCTGAAATAACTAATATATGACCGGCAAGCCACGCCTACCCGGTCACATGGTCGGCAAGCCACACCCACCTGGTCACATGGCTGGCAAGCCACACCCACAAAATAAGCCACGCCCACAGAGTGGTAGTAAAAAAATTCGGAACCCGCCCCTGAATGTAATGTAATGTAATGTAATGTATAGCTACCCATCTCAAACCAGTAGTTTTGGACAGTGAACAATCACAAAAACCATTAAAACAGTTAAAACACAAAGCAAAATTAAATATAAGTCGATGCCAAAATAATCAATTAGCTTCCTTCTATCCCGCATCTTCTGCTTTTGATTCTGAGTGGCCCATTATTCATCTGCCTTTCAACATTTTTTCTATAAAGGGAAAAAAAACAGCAAGCTATCAGCTGTATCATCTGGCTTATGGTAAGGTTGTTGTGCAAACACATCCAAAGATTCTGTAATTTTCCCTGCTATGTGTATGTACATGTTTTGAAAGGAGTGGAATTTAGAGAACAAATTTAACCTTTGTTTGGAATTGTTCAGATTTGTCCCTGCGTGGCTTCCTTTGTATGGGAAACCTTAACAGTAAAACAGGCTAAGTTTTTTTTTTTAGTATTATCTCTTGCTACATTATTAGTGGCTTTTTCATGCTGAGTATGGTTGTTTTTCTTTGCTGGAATTTGGGTTCTGACAGTGTCTAACTGCCCCGGTCTAGGTTAAGATCTCTTTAATGCTGATATTAAAATTAAACACATTCATAAAGCACATAATTTAAAAATATTATTCACATAGCTTTTCAAGAGCTATCTGACAAACTGCCCCCAGTATTATCCTTTGCTGCAGAAGTCTCCATTATAGTAATTGCTCATTAAAAAAGACTTGAAAGTTATTTTACCTACAGGAGAAATAGTTATTGATCATAATAGTAAGAGTAATGTATTATTCTGTTTGCAACTCAGTTATTGTTTCTATCCAACCAGGAAGGTATGTATCAAGTAAACAACTGTTTTGAAAACAGATTTGTAAAATATTTTATAAGCCTTATATTAAGATAGAGTTTGTGAAGATAGGTTTCATTCCAAAATGAAAATACATTTCATGACCCAAAGCAGCCTTCTCTCCAGATGAGACTGGCGGAATTGTGTTGCAATACTAACACATCTGGAAGGGATCATTTTGAGGAAAGTTAGCCAAAAAGGGAACTCTTCAACAGCTGTACCATACTGCACTAAGCAAAAAATGGAAGGGAGGGGGGAGGAGAATGATAATGAAAAGAAACCTTTGATAAAAAGGTGTTTCAACTTTCTTGCTGGTGCCCCCTTGATGATACTAAAAAGGAAGACAGTGCCTCAAATTTTCCTCAGTAACAAAGAGGCATTGATAGCATTGTGACTGAAGAAATGATAAAGTAAAATCTCCATTAAGCTAAACTTGAATTCCTGGTAAATTCATAGACAGCTCTATGTTCCTGGGATCATGGGATCAGAGAGCTAGCTTTGTTTGTCTCAGAACAAGTTCAGAGAAAGAGACCATTTTTTATGTTATTTTTTTCTAGCTTCTGCACAAGCCAGAATCCCAGTGACATGTTGCTTGATACCAGGGGTGGGTTCTAAAACTTTTTACTATTGGTTCTGTGGACGTGGCTTATTTTGTGGGTGTGCCTTGATGGTCATGTGATGGTGGGAGTGGCTTCATGGTCATGTGACTGGGTGGGCATGGCCAACCCAATGTCACTCACATCAAGGGGTGCCTCACCTGGCCCCTCCCCTCCCAGCCATTCCTTGCCACACCCAGCCTCAACGTATCTATAGTTCTGTAAAAATGTTCACCTTTTTTCAACTTTATTATCCACATACTATAGATGTACTTTCATGGACCACTGAAAGGAGGAAATGGCTCACATGCTTTGCCCAAGAGTGTGATAGGCAACAAGCTTTTAAGGGGCTGCCAGAAAGAAGGGGGGGCAATGTATTTTCCAAAGCACCAGAAGGCAAAACAAGAAGCAATGGATGGAAGCTGAACAAAGAGAGAAGCAACCTAAAACTAAGGAGAAACTTCCTGACAGTGAGAACAAATATAGGTGCAAAAATATTTCAGTCATAATTTCACATATAAAATGATATACAAAATAAACACACTGTCAGCTCCAGCTTATCGAGGCTGCCATTCGGGCAGGGGGGAGCCTCTCGTCGCTGCCATTCAGGCAAGGGGGAGCCTCTCATCACTGAGCAGCCTATATACAAAGCCTGAAGATGCTGTAGGAGCTCGGCAGTATTGTTAGTGAGGCCCAGCTGACTAACGGGCATCGTCGGGCGCATGCGCAAAGCACCGAAGAGCTAAGAGATCGTGGTTTGCTTTGAGCGATGTCGGGAGAGGGTGGAGTTGCAGGGTGGGGCGCGCTGATGTTTAAATAGGTGGCGGGAGCACTGGGTGTTTGCTGCTAACAAAAAACTCATTCGGGTGAATGATTGTCAGTGAGTGCCAGGAGCTTGGAATTAAAAGACTTCGTTTACAATTTGCTGTGTTGAGCTTTTCTTCCATCGGCTTTCTGGAACCAGACAGGTTGTTAGCAGCCTTTTCTTACAACTGGTCGAAGGGATCGCTGAGATGGCAGAAGGAATTGAAGGTGGCCTTGAAGCTGGGGAGCTGGCTGAGGAGTCAGTGGCGCTGTCTGAGCCTACTCTGGAGGTTTTACCATCATTATCTGTTGGGCCAGATGTGAGGCCCAAGGAACGGTTAACCTTACCTTACAGGAGCCGATAGTTGAGGACTTGGGCAAGGACATAAGGGGAGACACCTCTCAGAACAGATATAGGCAAGAGGGAGCTACTGGAAGTTGGTGGCAGGGTTCCGTGGGGCTTGGTGCATATGAGAATCCCACTCCAACGCTTACGCCTACCAAGAGCTACTTCACCCAGTGGCAAGAACGGAAAATATCTGAAGATGAGTGGAGCTACTCAAGAGCTGTAAGCAGCCAGACGATGGATGTCATAAGGGAGATGTTAGGCCCAACTAGCTTTCAGGTTTCTGGTGCAGGTGTTTGGAGGCAAACAGTAGAACCCATGATGAGGAAACCAAGGTACAAGGCACACCTCCCTGGCCTCCCTCCCCTCAGTTTGTTGCATCAGAGACTGGACCAAGCACTTCAGGCCTGGGTCCAATGTTGTGGGAGGGCTACCAATGAATGTGAGACCTGATACCAGGGTCCTTTATGATCAGGGTCGATCTGGCGTCGCTGGACAGGGTATATGTCCTGGCCCTGGCCAGGCGCAGGGCCCAGTGGTACGGTGGGGTCCTCCTACAATGAAGATGACATTTGATGGCAATCCGGACAGGGTTGCTCTTTTCCTGGGCTAGGTGGTTGACCACATATATAGGTACGGTCACATATATAACTCACAGTGGGCCATGGTTATGGCCGTGGCGGCTGTGTTGGAGGGCAAGGCAGCTGAATGGGTGGCTGACCTATATGGGGACCATGCAGTGGAGTTGGGAGATATAATATTCTTCCTGGCAGCTTTACAGGAAAGGTTTGAGGATACAACCGAATACAGCAAGCAGAAGGCAAGCTGATGTCGACCAAACAGAGGGGTAGACCAGTGGTGGATTATATACATCAGGCAAGGTACAAGGCTGGCCAGAGAAATTGTTAGTCCATCAGTTCAAGACTGGTCTAGACCGGGCATTGAGGCAGGCGTGTGTGACCCGAAGCTTGCCTATGTGTCTCATTTCCTGGATGCAAGCCACTACGGAAATAGACGTTGAGCTACGACGAGATGATCAGTCTCAAATAGACTGACCTTTGAGACAGCGGGGTGGCACATCGGTCAGACAGATCAGGGGATTGACTGGAGCACAAGCAATTGCAACCCCGATGGCCCCATTAACTATATCAACAAAGGCTGTGCTGGTCAGGGGAGTGATGATTTGCTTCCATTGTGGGAAGCCTGGACACTGCACAGTAGAGTGTCCTGAGAGCCAAAAGCTGACATTGACTACCCCTAGTACCACAGTACCCCGGGGTGGCAGACGTGCCACAGTGAGGGAAATTGTTCGTCAATCGTTTGAAGGAACGCTCATGTCACAACAGGCGGGGTCCCTGCTGTTACCGGTGTAGCCCCTGTTGGGATGGAAGAGTCCAGTACTAGGAATGATGAGGTGATAGAGGATCCCATGGTAAATGATCCCATACAACCCTTCTTTATTCTAGTGAAGGTTAGGACAGCAACCACAGTGCAAGAGTGTAAGGCTTTGGTAGACTCAGGGTGTACTAGGTGTCTTATGAGTTCTGCTATGGCCACTCGATTAGGCCTCTGACTTAGGAAGTTAGCCACTCCCATATGCTTTGAGCAAATGGATGGTTCTGTGCTTGGTGGCGAGCCGGCAACACATATAACCGAAAAACCTTCCTTAGAGATCGTACCCCACCAAGAACAAATCCGTTTTGTAGTGGTTCCACGCATAACAGAAGCAATAGTTTTTGGCTTGGTGTGGCTAGATAAATGGGGCCCAACAAGTTGTAGGCATTTGCGTTTGGCTGTTGGACCCAATCCACCTCCACATGAGCAGTGTGGGGATAGCAGGGAGGAGAGTGGTGGGGAGTTTCCTGCAATATATGACAACCTCAGGGAAGTGTTTAGTGAGAGGGAATGTGATACCCTGCCTCCCCACTGTGCAACCGATTGCGCTATTGAGATCTTGCCTGGAGTGGTTCTACCGAAACCGAAGATGTATTCAATGACTCCACAGGAGATGGCAGAAATGCGCAGTTACATCGATAAGAACCTGAAACGGGGGTTCATACAGCCGGCTAGGTTGAAGGTAGCCGCTCCAATGCTGTTTAGGGAGAAGGATGGGGGTTTTCGCCTCTGTGTTGATTTTTTGGGTATCAACCCAGTGTGTGTAGAACACCTATATCCTCTCCCATTAATGAAGGACATGTTGGCACGCTTGGCAGAGGGGAGGTTCTTCACAAAATTGGATCTCAGAGAGGCGTATTACACAATTCAGATTAAACCTGGCGACGAATGGAAGACCACTTTCAACTGTCCTCTAGGGAGTTATCAGTTTAAGGTCATGCCATTCGGGCTACAAAGAGCACCCGCTGTCTTTATGCAGCTTATAAATGAAAAAAAGTGAGAAAGTGAAGGTGGTGATAGACTGGCAAGCCCCTAAGACGCGTAAACAGTTACATAGCTTCTTAGGGTTTGCAAATTTTTACCAGCAATTTATCCCGTGGTTTGCCAGAGTAGCATTACCCTTGAAAGACCTTTTGCACACTAAATGCTTAGCTGGGAAACCACGTCCGGGCCTCCCCTTACAATGGACGATGTCATGTCAGTGTGCCTTTGAGCAGTTAAAGGCTTTGTTTGCAAGGGAGTCGGTGTTAAAGCATCCTGACCCTGCTGAGCCATTTGTTGTGCAGGCCGATGCCAGTGGCTGTGGCTGCAGTTCTGTTGCAAACAAACGAGCAGGGGACATTACAACCATGCGCGTATACCTCCAGGAAATTGAATGACACCGAATGCAAATGGGCAATCTGGGAGAAAGAAGCCTTTGCGGTTCGGTGGGCTCTGCTGACATGGTGACATCTATTGGAAGGGGGGGTATCATTCGAGGTTTGGACGAACCATAAGAACTTGGAAGCACTTCAGGCCCCATGTAAGTTGTTGCCCAAACAAGTCAGGTGGGCTTTATATTTCCGATGATTCAATTTTCGCCTCCGTTATATACTGGGTGGCCAGAATTTTCTAGTCGATGCGTTATCGAGGAAACCTCAATACGCTAGCAAACAAGATGAAACAATTCAAGCAATTATACCAACCCTGGACCTAATTACAGAAAATCCACTTAGGGTTAGGGTTAGGTATCCATGAATTTGGAGCTCAAAATGGAGATCGCCAATGGATTCGGAGCCCATCGGTATGGTTAGGAGGGTGCAAACTTTTCGATCCTGCCTTTTCTATATTTCCTTGCAAAATACATGGGAAAATCCCATTTACAGAAAATCCACTTAGGGTTAGGGTTACAGTATTTCCATCATGCCAATTTTCCTGGTTGTATATGGGAATATTTAATCCACAATTCTATAATTAGGACCTTTTTCATTTCAAGTTTCTATTCTAAAGATGTGAACATATTCAGGTTCCAGAATCTAAAATGCAGTATGCACTACATTAGTGCTCCACAAATGGAGCACTATTTGCTTTGTCTTAATTACAAAGCAAGCATTCCAATATATGATACCCATATTTCCAACATTTCATTCTTTTTTAACTTTGAAGTAACCAGCAGGATTTAATCCCGGCTTATCCATTAGTTGAGAAAGTCTTATACAGATATGCACTTCTTATAAAGAAATAAAGAACACAAAAGGATGGTGCCTATTCTGCTGGCCTTAATTCTGGAAATTATTTTGACCATTCAAAATGACCATTTGCAAAGATGACTGGTGGCCAGTAAAATATTCAGCAGCTGCATATGCAAATCAATTTGAAGAAAAATTCCATACATGTCTACTTAGTGTTGATTCTAACTGAGACCAATGGAGCTTATTTTCAGAAATGTAGATACAAGATTATGCTATATTAAGGTGACCAGACGTCCCGCTTTTGGTGGGGCAGTCCCGCTTTTGAATAATTTGTCCCGTGTCCCACGGCGTTTCAAAAAAGTCCCGCTTTTTGAATTTGAATTTGCCCTGCACACCCCTCTGCCTCCTGCCTCGCCTGCCTCCTCCTGCCAGGCGGGGAGGGAGGGCAATGAGAGGGGCAGCGGCGGTCTTGCCTGTTCGTTGCCACAGAGCCAAAGAAGCTGGTGGCGTTCGCGGCGCGGGGCTTCCCCCGCCCACTTTCCCCGGCCGCCGGGACACCGCCATTTGCGTTCTTTTGCTCTCTGCGCAAGCAGAACGCTTTGCGCATGTGCAGAGGGCAAAAGAATGCAAATGGCGGCGTCCCGGCAGCCGGGGAAAGCGGGCGGGGGAAGCCCCGCGCCGCAAATGCCACCAGCTTCTTCGGCTCTGCGGCGACGAACAGGCAAGACCGCACCGGTAGGAACCCAACCCTGGCTGCGATGAAGGGGGGGTGTTTTGGGGGGGGTACACAAAGCTGCAGGATAAGAGAGACAGACCTCTCCCATCTTGCTCCCCTAGAAACCCCCCCCCCATCAATGGTGTCCCAATTTACAAATATTAAAATCTGGTCACCTTATGCTATATCCATTTAGCTAAGAATACCCCACTGAAATTTTATGGGATCCATCTTTGATAGAGATATATAGGATTCTCCTGTTAAACACAGGTCCTCAACAACTGTGACCTCAAGGCCAGTTATTTCCTGGCAGATATTATTGGCCATTTGAAATGGCTGCATTTGCCTTGGATGTTGATTCCAGCATTAGCTGCCAGGAAATTCTTTTCCAATGGGTCACTCTGCCTTTAGCAAACAATATGGAGAAAAGAGACTCAATCTGGAAATACTAAGCCATCATCTATTTTCTAATGCAAAGTTGTTCTTTTTCTAAAATCCTGGCAACAGGTTCCCTTGAGCACTAGCACATGGGCGGGCAGGCAGTTATAAACATCAGATTCACTGGATGTTTGTTGGCTACGTCATTAGGATTGGCACTGAGCACGGATTCTAAGTTACAACAGCTGGCCTGGCTGTCATCACCAAGGGACTACATACTGCCTGAGAATTAGTTTGAATAAGGCTATTAGATCAGCTACAGTTTGAAAACTGATTACTCTAGATATGTGCCTATTCTGAAATGCAGATGTGTGCTAAATCATTATATAACATGTTTTGTTGTTGTTAGTTGCAAAGTCGTGTCCGACCCATTGTGACCCCATGGACAATGTTCCTCCAGGTCTTCCTGTCCTCTACCATCCTCTGGAGTCCATTTAAGCTCACGCCTATTGCTTCAGTGACTCCATCCAGCCACCTCGTTCTCTGTCATCCCCTTATTTTGCCCTCAATCTTTCCCAACATTAGGCTCTTCTCCAGTGAGTCCTTCCTTCTCATTAGGTGACCAAAGTATTTGAGTTTCATTTTCAGGATCTGGCCTTCTAAAGAGCAGTCTGGGTTGATCTCCTCTAGCACTGACCGGTTTGATCACCTTGCAGTCCAAGGGACTTGCAGGAGTCTTCTCCAGCACCATAGTTCAAAGGCCTCAAGTCTTTGGCGCTCAGCCTTTCTTATGGTCCAACTTTCACAGCCATACATTGCAACTGGGAAAACCATAGCCTTGACTATACGCACTTTTGTTGGCAGGGTGATGTCTCTGCTTTTTAGTATGCTGTCTAGATTTGTCATAGCTTTCCTCCTCAGGAGCAAGTGTCTTTTAATTTCTTGGCTGCAGTCCCCATCTGCGGTGATCTTGGAGCCCAGGAAAATAAAATCTGTCACTACCTCCATTTCTTCCCCATCTATTTGCCAGGAATTGAGAGGGCCGGATGCCATGATCTTAGTTAACATGTTTACTATATATTTAATTGCTTAAACAGCATTGATATCTATGCATCATTTCAGGCACCTGAAATTAAAAAAATCCACTTAGAAAAAATTAGTTCTTCCTGTAACTCTGTAAATCTGATGGCCACTATTTGCAAACAAGTCTCTTTATTGCAATAGTTCTGGATTGTAAAACAGCTTTACAGTTAAAGTAAGGCATGATTAATAATTTCATTTACACTTCTAAGTTCTTTATGGGGGGCAGTTCCTCAATATACAGATAAAGGGGCCTTGAATCTTTCCGATAGCTCAGTATTTGAACTAAATAGATGGATTAGGATTTATCACTTAATAAAATAAAATTAGTTAAATTTATTTCACTATTTTACTTCTGGATCATTCAGTGTTTGAAACACCACTATTAGGCCTTTGAATTAACCTAGGGACTAAATAAAACACTACTTTGGATTAAGTAAAAATTTCTGAACCATTTTCAAAAGGAGCAGAACTGATAAAACTTTTAATATAGTAATTGATGTCATCTGGACCTCCAGTGACAATGGAAAGGTAAAGATTTCCCCATCAGTTGTGTCTAATTTAGGGCATGGTGCTCATCTCCATTTCTTGGCTGAAGGAGCCAGTGTGGTCCGAAGACAATTTCTGTGGTCATGTGTGGCCAGCATGGCTATATGCCAAAGATGCATAGAATGCTGTTGCCTTCCCTCCAAAGTGATACCTATTAATCTACTTACATTTGCATGTTTTCAAACTGCTACATGTGTAGGAGCTGGGGCAAGTAATGAGAACTCACCCCATTGCGTGGAGCTCAGGTCTCAAACCCAGGCCATCAAATCTCCAGCTATCAAGTGACCTCCGGTTGATGTCGTGGCAAGATCGGACATGCGGGGCGGGTCTCTACACTCCTGTGCCAAGTTCCCTTCATTGGTGGGCTCTGAAAGGAGCCAAAGCTGCCCTGTAGGGGCGGTAAAGCAAAGAGGGGCGCCCTGTGAAGTCGCGGAGAGTCGCAGCTCTCCTGTCTGACCTAGAGCTCTTTTTTCCCTCTTAGCCATGGCGAGGTGAAGAGACAGCCTAAAGATGGCTGCCACGAAGCTGGGATAACCATGAAACAACTAAGACTGGTGCTGGAGCGAAGTAGGTGAACAGTGACTGGAACTGGGGGAGAGGATTCCTTTTTGCTTAAAACCTAACCCCAAGGAATAATTTGAAACTATTTGCTCAGAATTAGTTGTTAAAGTGGTGTTTAAGCATTCTGAGAAAAATACCAGACCGGAAGGGAAGGATGCAAAGAGAAATTTTTTTTTAAATATACAGAAAATTGGACTCTTAAACTGGGAAGACATGGTAATGGGAAGGCATTTTAAAATGCTGGAATCATTTACTTAAAAAATACTTATCCTGCTTTTATAATTGAACTACAACTAAAAGAATGATTGACTAGTGGCAACACTGAAATTTAAGTTGAGAATGCCACCTGCTGACAAAAGGAAAATATAAGTCTGGGAATGCTATAAATAAATATAAGGACTGTGAAAATATTTACTGGATTATTCCTAACTACCCCATGACTACTGAAGACTCAAATAAGGGGGGCATGGCCAACATTGCAGCGCTACAGGTGTCTCCCGCGGTAGCTCCATGGGAAACCCCGAATCCCAGCTGCTTGGGGACCCAGAACTGGGTCAGAACCACCCTGGAGGGGCGTGAAGAAGAGAGGCACCAGTTGATGGTCTGGGGGGGACGTGCAACCCCCCCCCCCAGAGAGCCGGCACCAGCCTCTTGACTAGCAGCTGTGGAACACAACTCTGTCGCCATTAGCTGGGATGGCCACGATCAGAACGATAGGAGCAGAAAGATCATGGATTGCCTGGGTGACAAGATCTAAGCGTTTGTGCTGGAGAGATGTGAAGAAGTGTTGAAGCTGGGTGAGTCTTTGGCTGATTTAATGATAAAAAGAAGAAACTTAAAAGGAGTCAAAAGAGATTCCAAAATGGAATGAGCGGCTATCTAGCAATTGGAAATACCATAGAGTTAAAGGAACAGAGTTTAAAAGCCCAAGAAATTTGAGGATGTTTTTAAAATTGGACTAGGTAGAAGTGAAAGAGACTGAAAAAGAACAAAGAATTTGAAGAAAATATCCCATATGTGGGTCTAAAGCATTTTGGAAAGTTTTGTGAAATAATTGTATTGCATTGGAAATCCAGTAACGCCATCTGCTGGTTGGAAGAAATATTGCAACAATTTGTGGAAAGATTGAGAAAAAGGAAAATTAGTTGACAGCTGTGAGGACTGACTTTGCTTACAAGAAAAGATAACCTTGGAACTGTGAGAATCTGAAAGGAGAGTATGCTGAGCTATGGTGTTTGATTTTGACTTATCATGGTGATAGAAGATAGTAAGACTGTGAACTGGAATGGAATATATTAAAAGTGGATATCAGAATATTGAAACATAAAGAGACTATAAGTTTTAATCAAGAGAGATTTAATTATGGAAAAGTGTGTGTACGAACAATTAATTGGGTTATTAAAATATATTTATGAAGACATAAAAATATCTTGGGAATTAGAGGTAATAAGAAAGCAGAAATGAAGTTGGAATATACAGAACATTCAGAACCTACAGTGTTGGAAAATAAGAATGAGGAACAAGGAAAGCACATTGAAGAAAAAGGGATTGATAATAAAAAACAAGATGATTTTACTGGGATTTACAGTGACAAGACAGGGGTAGATAGGGAGAAGTATCACCCCCAAAACTACCAATCAAAAGATAGAGGAGGTAATAGGGTGAAGAGACCAGGCGGAATTGTGAGGAGAGTTCAACAAATAATATACTTAAAAGGAAAAAAAGGAATTCAGAAAAAAAGAATTTATATGTATAAAAATAAAAGAAAGAAAAAGAAAAAGTTAAGAGATGGGGAGGAAAGGGAAAAACTCACAAGAAGTGGAATTTCTGAGAGACCAAAGGAGAATGGATAAAGAGGGGAGGTTAATGGAATGGAAGAGAGGTGATGAGATATATGTTAATAGTTTTATTTGTATCAATGGTATTAATTGTGTATGATTAATTACAGTATAAGGTTTTTATGGAAGAGAGGTATATGATGATAAATTTATGAATAGTGATGTTGTAAGATATATTATAGTAAATGCAATTGTTGGAATGTGATAAAATTTGTATAATTATTATCTTAAAAGGTTTTTAGTATAAGTTAATAATTTTATATCAGATTGGTATATGATGGTTAAAATTAAATCTTGATGATGAAAAAGGTGATTAATTAAGGAGAAAAGGGGGGAAATATACTATAGTAGGTGAATTGTTGGAAGGTTATAAAATTTGAATAATTACTATTTTAAAAGATTTTTACATAAGATTTGTATAATTTATAAATTTGATTTAATTTTGAAAAGAATTTTGATAATTACGGAAATGGTTGGAATGTTGTAAGATCTGTATAATTATTACTTTCAAAGGTTTTTATATAAGACTATATAATTCATAAATTTGACTTTATGTTGAAAAGATTTTTGATAACTTGGGGGCTTTTGGTATATTGGGAAGTTGGTAATGTTACCAACCAATGGATGGAAAGGGAGTTCTGAAAAGGTAAAAGAGATTAGAAATTTAGGGCATTTAGAAATGACATAATAAAATAAAATGAGTAAAGATATAAATTGAGGTAAGGGAGGAGTATGGCCTAAAATTTAAAATATAAACAGGATGGATTTGAAGGATAAATAAGAAATATATATATTTCTAAAAACCGTATTTTTTGGAGTATAAGATGCACCGAAGTATAAGACGCACCTTAGTTTTGGGGGAGGAAAACAAGAAAAAAAGGCCTCTGCCTCCCAGAATTTGCCAAACAGCAAACAGCACAGATGATATACACTGTTTGCTGTGTATTTCTGTGCATGTGTGTCTGACCCATAGAAATAGCAAAGAATTGGAGAAATGTACATTATGGCAGTACAGAACAGAACAGATTAATAGAGTATATTAATCCCAGAAAGTTTTCTTAAATGTAATCACACTAACTCCTCCCAATTATTTAAATAGATCTACTCCAAACATGACTAAGTCAGGGTTTAATTCAGCTGCCTTATTTTAATACTAATACTTAATCCTAATACTTAATAATACTAAAACAGGACATTACAGGTTATACTTTTACAGATCTTTAAAATTGATGTGGCTTTCTGGAAGTATTCTCTGCTATTTAAAAGAAGATACAATAGCACTGGGCCTCTTCAGATCAAGCATTTATTTTAAAAAGCTTCTTCATTTTGTTAAGTTGTCTAGAACAATAATAAAACAATCTTTAAAAATAAGTTTAATAATTTGAACATTCTATAGGCATTTATAGTTATTGATTTACCTTCTTGCATCAAAAAACAGCCAGTTTCAGCACAGTCTGGTTAGCACACGAAAATAAAATTCTATCTTTGCCTCTCCCTCCAGCAATTTGACTCCGTGCAGCTTTAGTTTCACTTTCATTTTAGCACGTGGGCTTGCCAGCAACTTCAATAAATCAGCTGCGTGTCGGGAGGCAGATAATCAGTGGCTTGTGCTAATGAGGCTCTGCTGCTGTTTGCTGCAAAAAGGTAAATTGCTGGCAGGCAAAGATGAAATAGTGGGTTGGCTGGGTGGGGCTACATTCTGTGTATAAGACACACCCAAGTTTTCACCCTCTTTTGGGGGGTAAAAAGGTGCGTCTTATACTCTGAAAAATACTGTATATATGAATAAAGGTGAAAAATACAAGTTTAAGAGTAGCACGGATGATGGAATGAAGTTAGAGATTTGGATAAGAAGAAAACAAGGAAGCTATTTAATTATGCTTATTAAAGCATAACCCCTGAATGTTATGCTAGAAGATTGAATCTGTAAAGGGGACGTAAAGAGGCTTTTGATAACCTCTGGGACTACTCAAACGGAACTGATTGTTTACCTATGGGATATAAAGAACTGTGATTAGTGTACTCCTTGAAGGGCAACTTTAGGACTGAATAAATGATTCTTGGACTGCTGGACAAAAGTTGATTTTTTGAAAACAAAATAAGATGCTTTATAAGGAAGAAATGAGTGGAAATTTGAAGGAGATGGCGTTGCTTTTTCAAAATACAAAGGACATCATGGAGAGTGGATTTAAGGAGACTATGGAAAAAATGGAGAATACTATACGAGGGATGATGAGTAAAGACCAAGACGCTCAGGAAAGGGAGGAGCCAACAGAAGGAATGGAGGAAAAGAGTAAACGGAAGAACCAGCGAACAAAATAAGAAGACAAGAAGGAGATAATAATGAAAATAACAGTGATTGATGAATTAAACCAGGGGAAAAATATTTTAAGAGAGTTGAAAAGAGAATTGGAGATACAGGAAGATAATTTTGAAAGAGAGATACGGGCTTGGGCAGGAATTTTGATTAGGCAGTGGAAGAGGATAGAGATGGGAGAAACACTTAGATTGAATAGTCAAGAAGTAGATGCAGACAGAGATAAAGATCCAAAAGAGGAATATGGGGTGCAAGTCAAAAAAAAAGCATAGCAATTAAAGTACTGAAGTGGACAAGAGACGATGGATAGATTATTTCTCCTTGTTGTTGTTCTGATTTGCCTTTCTTTTTCTCTCTCTTTCCTTTCTCTTTTAGGTAGGTGACATGATTAGAAGTTAGGTAGGGTAGAAAGAAAATGTCTTTTAATAAAAGGGTGACATGATAGAATAAGATAAAAATAAGAGAAAGGGGGAATATTAGTATATACACTTTTATATAATAAAATAAAAGCAATAACAAGAGAAAACATGGAATAATTTAATAATGACAGACTACAACTTAATATAAATGTGTATTATTATTAGAAATATATAAGTTGGTTGAATGTAATAATTATGATTAATTTTACTAGTTTTATTTGTAATCAGAATGTATGACACCCAGGTGCCACACTGTTCACGCATATATATATACCGTATATAAAACAAAATAAAAATCTTGAAACAAAATTTTTTTTCCAGCTGACAAGCTCAATGTCTTTAACCATTTATCATATTTAGCCATCACACCCTCTCCAGTGATGATGATGAAAACCCAAATTAAGCCTTTAATAGAGAATGCAATGTCCTCCAGAGCAGGTTAAGTTCCATTCAGATAACCAAATTTATTATCCCACTTAGCTTAATAGTGTTATAGGAAGTGATATAATGTGATGCGATCAGATTAAGGAAAGCTACATAGAACTACAGCTATCATATATCTTAACACTAAAATTATCATATATATGTAGTACCTTGACAAACTTCACAAATGTATCTACTCCATCTTGTGGCAAACTGTAATACTGCTTCTTAAAAATTAGTGTCCAAAGAAACTTTAGCATTCTGCTATACGCAGTTTGTAGAAAGGAAAATAGTAGATTGCTGTTTATACTTGATACTATTTCTAATTGATTGATACTATATAACAGTAGTATTATAATTAATGGTCAATCTAGCAATCTTCCACTCTCTGTTATTTCCTTATAGACATACATTATTTATGTTTATATGATACATTTATATTTCCCTGCAATTGTATACAGACATTTGAAGGCATACAACATGAGAAACATTAATAACTAAAATATAAAGATCTACAGTCAAAAATGGTCCAACCTACTGTATATCCTGGATAGTATCTGGTGTTATATATGCTGCTTTTGAACAGAATATGTTCCTACATCTAGAACAGGGTTGTCAAACTCGCAGCCCATGGGCTGGATGCATCATGCACTGGCCACTCCCACGCCCGGTTTAGAGAAGGGGAAAAAAGGCACGATACATCACGTGACGACGTGAGTTTGACACCCCTGATCTAGAAGGATGAAATAGTATGTTTCTTTTTTTTTTACTAGAAATAAAAAATAGCAGTGAATTTTCAGGTTTTGATGTAAGCGATGCTAAGTAATATCTTTCAACTGTATAATCATTTGATTCCATCACCCAACCAGAAAGTAAGTAAAGCTAAACTGTCTGTGCTCACATCTTTATGTCTCAAATCTCAAGTTCAATACAAATAGTGGAGCTGACCTGGGCATGAAATAAATTGATTTTGGTAGCTTTGACTATGGAGGACATTTTTTAAATTGATTGATTTTTATTAAGGAATTTTCTTCATTTTATATCATAATTTTCATCTTTACAGCACTCCAGTATCAGTATACCTCATAAGTATGTACAGGTTATTTTCATTTATCACATCTTATTTTACACTAGCGTACCCGGCCACGCATTGCTGTGGGTCAGTCTGCTTAAATGGGAAAGAAAGAAAAGAGAAAGTGCACGTTTCTAATATGTTTAATGTCACAATGCTTGTGGGTATACAATATTTTTTGTTGTTCCATTGTCTGTTCAGATATAGAGATTGTCTGGTTTGCTGACTCTAGAACATGCAACATATAATTGTCTATGTGAGAAGCAATCTGTGTCTAGATCTAAAGCACACAATTCTAAAGATTGGCCTTGAGCTTTGTTGATGGTGATTGCAAATGCCAATCTAATTGGAAATTGCAATCTCTTAAATTGAAATGGCATATCCTTTGGAATCATAGGAATGCGAGGAATGAGGACATCTTCACCTTTGAAAGGTCCTGTCAAGATTGTTGCTTCTATGATGTTGTTCATTAACTTTTTTACTGCAAGCCGCGTGCCGTTGCAAAGCTTTGGCTGGTTGATATTTTGCAACGTGATAATTGGCACGCCGATTTTCAATTGCAGTACGTGCGACGGCATCCCTGGCAGATCGAGTGAATTCAAAAATTCTGTTGGATAATTAACTGCTTCATCTGCTTCCACAACAGTGTCGATGGACTTGTATGTGACTGCCTCGCATTGAATGTTAGACTGAATAATATTGTTAAGTTTGTAGATGTCTTTGTTCTTGGGTGCAAGAATAGCTCGTTCACTCAGCCACTGTAATTGTTCAATTACTTAATTTAGTTTTAATTATACAATTCAAGCAACCTTATGCTTATTAACATATTAGAATTATGGTTAACATTGATGTCAATTTTTCTCCCCTTTATTTTTGGAGGTTTAAATTGTGTTTAAATCTCTGCTATCTTATCCCTTTGTTTCTCTGAGGTACTTGCCAGGGTCACGTGATGGGGGGTGGTGGTCAGCCTCCTCTCAGCAGGCATGTCATGGTGGGTGGTATTATTCAGGCAATCTTATGCTCTTTAATTATGGTTAACATTGATGTTAATTTTTCTCCCCTTTATTTTTGGAGGTTTAAATTGTGTTTAAATCTCTGCTATCTTATCCCTTTATTTCTCTGAGGTACTTGCCAGGGTCACGCGATGGGGGGGGGTCAGCCTCCTCTCGGCAGGCATGTCATGGTGAGTGGTATTATTCAGACAATCTTATGCTCATTAACATCTCAGAATTATGGTTAACATTGATGTCAATTTTTCTCCCCTTTATTTTTGGAGGTTTAAATTGTGTTTAAATTTTTGCTATCTTACCCCTTTATTTCTCTAAGGTACTTGCCAGGGTCACGCGATGGGGGGGGGTCAGCCTTCTCTCAGCAGGCATGTCATAGTGGGTGGTATTATTCAGGCAACGTTATGCTCATTAACATCTCAGAATTATGGTTAACATTGATGTTGAGGACATGGGGTGAGGTTCCAGCAGTATGCTGACGATACCCAGTTGTACATCTCCACCCCATGTCAATTCAGTGAAGCGGTGGATGTGATGGGTCAGTGCCTGGATGATGTAAGGGTCTGGATGGGAGTCAACAGGCTCAAACTTAACACAGACAAGACCGAGTGGATGTGGATATTGCCTCCAAAGGACCATGTAGATCGTCTTTCTGTGGTTCTGGGGGGAGAAAATTTAATCACCTCAGAACGGGTTCACAATTTGGGCGTCCTCCTAGACCCACAGCTGAGATTAGACCAACACCTGACAGCTGTGGCTAGGGGGACCTTTGCACAGGTTCGCCTAGTGCACCAATTGTGGCCTATTTGGATCAAGAGGCTCTACTCATGGTCACTCATGCCCTTATCACCTCACGGCTTGATTATTGCAACACGCTCTACATGGGGCTACCCTTGAAGAGTGTTCAGAGACTGCAGTTAGTCCAGAATACAGCTGCGCGAGCTGTGGTGGGTGTCCCAAGATACACCCACACTAACCCCATCCTTCGCCAGCTGCACTGGCTTCCAATTGGTCTCCGGATGCAATTTAAGGTGTTGGTTCTTACCTTTAAAGCCCTACATGGCTCAGGACCAGTTTATCTGCGTGACCGCCTTCTACCACATTCCTCCCAATGACCAGTACAATCGCACAGGGTCGGACTTCTTCAGGTCCCGTCTGCCAGACAATGTCAGCTGGCGGGCCCGCAGGGGAGGGCCTTCTCTGTAGCTGCTCCGACTCTTTGGAACCAACTACCTCCCGAGATCCGTATTACCCCCACCTTACTGGCCTTCCGGAAAGCTGTTAAGACCTGGCTTTTTCGGCAGGCCTGAGGCCAATGACCCTTCGATATGGTCTTTACAGATCGGCCCATGTATGTATGTGTGAATGGATTGCATTTTAAATATGTTTTTAATTTGTTTTTCTTATTTGAATATGTATTTCTACTTGTTGTGAGCCGCCCAGAGTCCCCTGGGAGTTGGGCGGCATAGAAATTTTATAAATAAATAAATAAATAAATAAATAAATAAATAAATAAATAAATAAATAAATAAATAAATAAATAAATAAATAAATAAATGTCAACTCCCCCCCCCTTTATTTTTGGAGGTTTAAATTGTGTTTAAACCTCTGCTATCTTATCCCTTTATTTCTCTGAGGTACTTGCCAGGGTCACGTGATGGGGGGGGTCAGTCTCCTCTCAGCAAGCCTCTGCTATTCTATTCCCTTATTTCCCTCAGCTTGGCTCAGAAACATTGGAAGGGAATAGTTAATTAGTACAGCGTGCGTCTAGCAGAGGGCGCTGGTTTTCAACAAAATCATGTTTTTACCTGTTTTTAAAGAAAATCATGTTTTTACCTGTCACTGGTGTGACATTTATATAATATAGGTATATAAAAACACTCTTGTATTCAAATGCAAAGTTGTGTCAGAATTTCAAAACAATCGGTGAAGTACTTTTGGAGATCTTAGATCATTCCCAAACGAACAGTTACATTTTTATTTATATAGATTTACATTCTTATTTTTTACTTCTTTTCTCTAACCAGTTGTACCATAAATTCCACATCAAATAATATTCAGTTTCTCCTCTTTCTTTTATTTCCATTGTAAGCCTATCCATCTCTGCACATTCTAGCACTTTCTTTATCACCATTCCATCAGAGGGTGTACTATCATTTTTCCAATTTTGCACGTAGACAATTCTGGCCGCTGTTATTATGTGTAATATGATATATTGGGGTTTTTTGTTATAATTTCCTATTAATATACCTAATAAAAATAATTCCAGTTTTAGATCTATTTGTTGTTTAGTAATTTCCTCTAGCCACTTTCTTTTCTTTATTCAATGTTTCTTTGCTTCTGGGCATGTCCACCACATATGGTAATATGTTCCTTGCTTCTCTTTACATTTCCAACATTCCACTGGTCTATTTGGGAACATTTTTGCTAATCTTGCAGGGGGCAAATGCCAGCGATATAATGTTTTATATAGGTTTTCTTTGTAAGTCGCTGACATCATTAGTTTATAGTTCCCCCCCCCACAATTTTCCCAGTTTTTAATGGTGTAACTGAAGGTTTTGGCCCAGGTTATCATGGTTTCTTTAACTGTTTCTTGTTCCATTTTAAATCTCAATAAATAGTTACATGCTTTTGTTATCATTTTTTCCTCCGTCCCCTGTAATATTTTGACGAGCTCTTGTTGTTCCCTATAGAAACCATATTTTTCTACATCTTTTTTATATCTCGACTGGATTTGCAAGTATGGCCACCAATCTATGTCAATTCCCTGGTATTTTAATTCTTGATTCGTTTTTAATTTTCCTTGGTCATCTAATATATCTTTCCTTGGTCATCTAATGTATCTTACTATTTTATCTAAATCCAGCACATTTGGGTATATTAGTGCTTCCCTAGTTGATAGCCAGACTAGTATTTTACTGTAGTGATTCTTCTTTATTTTTCCTCATATTAGTAAAAGAGCTTCTCTGATATGATGTCTCTGAAAATTGGTATGTATTTTATTTTTTCCCTCCCATATGAATGCATGCCAGCCTAATTGAAAAATCATGGCCTTCTATTGCCAGAATCCTTTTATTTTTTAAATTTATCCAATCTTTTATCCATGTCAACGCTGCTGTTTGGTAATATAATTCCCACTCTGAGAGTCCAAAACCACCTTTATTTTTATTGTCTTGTAGTAATTTTAATTTTATTTGTGTTTTTTTCCAGAGTCAATTTTTTTTTGTTATTTTGTTTAGTTCTTCAAAAAAAATTTCCTAATTTTTTCAGTATTGTTTGAAATAAAAATAAATTTTTTGGTGGTATGTTCATTTTTATTGTGGCTATTCTTCCAATTAGCAAAAATTGTAGTTTTTTCCTATTTTCAATAGCCTTTTTTATTTGCTGGAGTAACTTATTGTAATTATCCTCTTTAATTGATGAACATTTTGCAGTCAGCCAAATTCCCAGGTATTTGACTTTTTTGGTTGTCTGTATTGCCAATTTCCCCTCTAGTTCTTTTTTCTATCTATTTGTAAGAGTTTTTGGTTATTATCTTGTCTTGTCTTTATTTATTTTAAGCCCAGCCACTTTGACAAATTCTTCTATTTTCTGAACGTTTTTAGACAACACTACCCCTTGAAACTATATTTCAATTATCTAACAATAAAGTGAGTTTAATCTATAAATTCTTGTAAATATTTAAACCATAATTATCCATCTATTAATATATTGACCTTTGGAACAGCCTTATGAACGTCTATTTTAGCATATTGGAGGGAACAATTTAAGATTTTTGTTTTGTTTTGTTTTAAATTGCATTATTTTTGTAGTTGCTGTTCTGAGATTGAGAAATAATACTGAATAATTTATTTATATATCTTTTCTATATGTGTGTATGTGATAGTGTAGACTATCAAGACTATCAAGGCCCAGAAGCTAATGTTGGCTGATTTATTTATTGGGGAGGGAGTGTAAAAATTATGAGAATTCATTAATATCTATATCCTCAATTCTGTTTTTTAATGAATGGCAACATGAAAAATGTGGCGTCCATGATTTTTAGATTCAATTGTCTCAGATTTTTACAGAGAGGATGGGGGATCCTTTGGTAAAAAATACAGCAAATTCAAAAACATCCTTCTACTGTGTTTGGTTTTATTTCTATGAGCATGAATAGGTGCGCCTTTGTTCTTTGCTTATTTGTTTGCTTATTTGCTTATTGTTCCTGCTGCCCAGTCTCCCCCCCCCACACCTGCTTTCTCTTTCTGCCATTGTTATCTTAGCCCCTAGAATTTATCAGTATCCAGGCATACATTAAGCACTACTGTTATTTCTTCCTTGTCATTCTATAAGGCAGGAAGAAATAAAGGTGGCAGGCAATTCTTGGCCAAACCGGATTCAAAAATTAAGCAAAGTCTGGCTAGTCTTATTTGGGTAGGAGATAACTAAAGAATAACAGGGCTGTAGATTAATTTGAGGAGTTAAACAAGTCTCCTGAAAGCAGGCAGTAGGAAATCACTTCTTGCAAATTTCCATGCAAAGAAAATTGCATGAATGTAGTCTCCATGTAATCCCCAGCAATGGAGCTCAACTCAAGGGCAACATTACATTTACTGTAGTGGACAAGTTGACATTAGTGAATAGAATCATTTTATGCAAATGTTGACAATGATTGGTTGTAGCAGCTGTCCAATTCCTTTTAATCTTTTCAACTTATTTCAAACTATCCACACTTGCTTGACATTGTAATTATATGTGTAAGGGCTTTCATGATTGAATATGTCTAAAATATCAATGATGTTTTTTCCAGCAGAAATTCTTGAATACTGCTTAACCTGTTATCCTTGAGGAGAAATGGAGAAGCTTTTATGAAACTGATCAGAAACAGCCTTAGGCTATATTGTTAGATAAATAATACCGTTGGCCTCTCTAAAATGGTCAGCTGAAAGAACTGCAATTTATTAGTACACTACTAGGGTTTTAGTAAAGTCATCTCAAAACAATGTGTTCTGCAAATACTTATCCAAGGATTATACTGAACTGGAAATAGGGGGAAAGTAAGGCATTTAAAGCAATTAGACAGATTTAATTTTATGATTAATAGTACTAAAGAAATCTTCAGTACTAAATAGTACTAAAGAAATCTAAAAAATGGTGGGAAGAGTTCAAGAATTAAATAGGGAATGGATTAGTATAAACATTTTATCTTACTTTTGTTTAAATATACTTGAGTTTATTTTTATTTTTATTTTTATTTAGGGTTCTTATATGCCGCCCTACTCCCTGAGGACTCAGGGAGGAGTTCAGGAAAACCCTTTGTTTTCATTTTCTTTTGTTCACTGCCCCCCTTAACATGTATTGATATAAAATTGATGAATTGCAAAATGCTGTTTTCATCATTCACTTTTCCATCACCATCATCCATAATTCAGAATTGATAGTTCTGGGGAAATGCTGGATAAAATGAACTTAGTACAGTGAAAAATTCTGACATTTGCTTTTGATATGTATGAGCTCATGTCAGTCATAACAATTTCAAGATTATCCCACTTTCTTTTTGCAGTTTCATTAGCACATTGGTGGTAAGCTTTACCTGGTTTCTATATTGGCCAGTCAATCAATCTGATGATCGTCCTCCCCAGCCTTTCATTCCTTCATCCATGGAAGCAGAAAGCCAGCAATATTGAGCAGAATCCCTGAAAGGGGGGAGCAGGGAATCTGCTTTCCTTTTTCCTTTTTTTCAATGATCCTTTCCAGATTGCCATTTAACCACTGCTATTAGCAACAAATATCAAGTATCAGTTGTCTAGTTGGACAATCTTTGGCTGTCAGAAAAATTAATGGCTCTATGCTGTCTGGTATGTAAAATATGCCCTTTGCTGGGCTAGAGATAAAGATTGGGAATGGCAAAAGCACAATTATATCACACAGTCCTCAGAACTATTACATGGGAATCAAAAGCCAATCTGAAGGTTAGTCTACGTCAGTGTTTCCCAACCTTGGCAACTTGAAGATGTCTGGACTTCAACTCCCAGAATTCCCCAGCCAGCATTCGCTGGCTGGGGAATTCTGGGAATTGAAGTTCAGACATCTTCAAGTTGCCAAGATTGGGAAACACTGGTCTACGTGACCAGGTTGCCCCAGGACAAGCACTGGGGCCACTACCATGTTTCCCCGAAAATAAGACCCTGTCTTATATTTTTTTGAACCCTGAAATAAGTGCTTGGCCTTATTTTCGGGGAGGTCTTATTATTTTGGGGTGCGTGGAGCAAGACGGGGCTCCTCTTGCCGTCTTACCTGATTTCCAGCTCTGTCTCCCTAACCTTAACCAGAGGAAATGGTATTTTCAGGGGGAGGGCTTATTTTGGGGGGAGGGCTTATTTTCAGGGAAATACGGTAGCTATTTCTCAAAGGCAGGGATACATGATATCCTTTGCTCATCCTCAGCCTACTGGGAAGGCACCTATCAAAATCTTTTCCAGCTATATATAAAAAGTTATGTTGTCAAATTCCAAGTATTAGATATATAATTCAAATTTATGTTATCTTCTGAAAATTTTAGTTTTTGTAGCACAGTTACATTTATATGATCCACTACTTTCTCCCAAAATTTAGCAAACATAGTGTGTTGTAAAAACATGTTTTAAAGAAGCATTGTCCTTATATCTCCAACAAAATATTGTCCTAGACCTAGAAAATCATTTTCTATGTATAATGTAACTGAGTTCAATACATTCAAAATTCTGTTTTTTGTTGTATAAGTCATAGTTAGACCACTGACACTCTTGCTATACAAGTTAACATGTTCTCCCATTGTCTAGACAATATAATTACCAGACTACCTTGAAAGTGAGCTATCTCTATGACCATATTTCTTTCCAAATAAGTATGTTTTGTTTCAAGACTTCAGACATTATCAGTGAAAAGTGACAACCTATTTCTCTAGCTATATAATGTAACTAAGACTCAGTTGGAGTCCATTTATCCCATAACAAATAAGACTGGTCAGATAACTTAGCCTAATTTACTATTAAAGTGTCTAATTAAGTGTCTCCTGAAACTTTGAGCAACTGTGTAAATAGTGTGAGATCTCAGGTTAATTTAAGTACTTATTGAGGTGTTTTGTTCAACATCTTTCTTATTAAGTAGCTCTATCGTGTTTATTCAAAAATGTGTGTTGAGAAGATGCATTCAATATGTGCATCAAGAGATTCAATTTTTTCTAAATTTCCAAAATAATTATATTTCAATCAATCAATCAATCAATCAATCAATCAATCAATCAATCAGAATACAGCTGGAAGGGACCTTGGAGGTCTTCTAGTCCAAGCCCCTGCTCAAGCAGGAGACCCGCCTATACCATTTCATTTAATTATAGCCTTTCAATAAGGTACATCAAAGATCTTGATATTTAACCTAAAATAATTGCTTTTATTGATACCTCCTGCATGGAAACTTTTCAGTATTAATTAGTGCTCTGGCATCAATTTCTTCAGCATTTTGGAACATGTTATTTTGTTCAGAGATGGAAAATTGTTTTCAGCCTTTTAATGGTCTCAAATAAACATTTACTGAAATTCCCATGTCTGAAATTTAGCATTCCCCCACCCACTTAAAAAGCACGTATGTGGAGTATGTGGGGAGTATGTGTGAAAGTTCTGTTATTGCTGGACAATCATCTTTCAAATAGTATGTAGTCTCTCTGGTTTTCCATGCTTAAATTTCCTAGAGAAATAAATCATAAGAGAATTCCATGCTTGCAGCTATTTCAGAAAAAGAGTCTCCACAGAAATTGCAGAATGAATTAGAGTCTTGTTATCAAGGTACAAACACTAATACTTGCTATTGCCTTCAACAATAAAGTCAAAAACAAATTTTAAAGAAATTCGAATGCATCCTGAAAATAAAACCTTTAGTATATATCACTAAAAGGCTAAGTAAGAATTGCATATTTACGAAGAAGTCATATACCTCACTTAGTAATGAAATGAATCTGTGCACATTTAAATGCTAATATGGATGGAAGCTTATTCCGTCAAGGTCAGTTACAAATCAAATGGATATCATTTCACAAGCACCTCTAAACAATATACACTTATCTAAATGGCAAGCTGAGCTGCTAATGTCCATGGACTAAAATCAATTTAGCGTATGGGTACTCACCTGTTAGAAAAATAGTGTCTGACTCTTAATAAACTCTGATCAGAATTAGCATTATACAAGGATTGAAATATAGCTAGCATCACATTTATGTGTTTATGCTGCAATTGGTTGAATTAGAAAATATGTCTTGCAATGCTATTGAGACTCTTAAAATTAATTTATGGCAAACATAAAAACACAAGGAAATTCAAAGAGAATTTTTAGAAGATGTCTGAAAAATAGTTTGTCATAATTAAGTGATTTTAAGCTGGCATGCAGAATTTTAAAAATGGTAACCAGATATTCACAACACAGAAATTCCAAGTATCTTTATACTAATTGTGAAAATACTTCGAATGAAATAGTGAGGCTGCTTAACAAAAGCAGTCACATTGAGTCATTTGAAATGATAGGTGAGGAATATCTGATTGCAGTAATTCCACCAGAATTCCACAAGGTGCTTTTATACAAGCATGTAGTTGGCCACAGTATAAAACAGGATGTAATTTTAGGTCTTTACTCCTAATATCAGCTCTTGCAACCATCTTACATTTTCAGTTTTTGCTTCACACCTAATCGGTGCACAGTATCTCCATTCTAATATGAAATTGTAATCATGATTTGCACTAATGCAATTTTCTAGAATAAAAATAATCTCTTGATAAGAAAATAATACATTATTCAGTGTGATGTGTACTACACATATCTCAGCTTCCTTCAAGTGACTTTGTGAATTCATCAGACAGGCCACTAAGTAAACAGGGAAACAGGCAGGCTGCCATTCAATGCCTGCACATGTTCCCTTATTGGTTCATTCAAAACATGAAGAGAACATTGATTGCACCTTTCTACTTTGGGCCAAACATGCATTTTAAAATATCAATATTTAGTAGTGCATTTTAATATGCATTTTGAATAAACATACTATTCTTCACATTTAATATTACCGTTTTTTATCCTAATCTGAGAATTAGCCTTCTTTGTGCTGGCAATTGATACTCTAAAGCAGGGGTGTCAAACTCATGTCATCACGTCATTGTCACATGACGTATCGGAACTTTTCCCCCCCTTCGCTAAACCGGGGGTGGGCATGGCCAGCATGTGATGCATCCGGCCCGTGGGCTGTGAGTTTCACACCCCTGCTCTAAAGCAGTGTTTCTCAAGCCTGGCAACTTTGAAATCTATAGACTTCAACTCACAGAATTCCTCAGCCAGCCATGAATTGAAGTCTGCACATTTGGGCAGTGGTCATTTTTTGTTCCTCTCCAGTGGTGAAATCCAATTTTTTTTTACTACCGGTTCTGTGGGTTTGGCTTGGTGGGCATGATATGGCTTGGTGGGTGTGGCTTGGTGGGTGTGGCAGGGGAAGGATACTGCAAAATCTCCATTCCCACCCCACTCCAGGGGAAGGATACTGCAAAATCCCCATTCCCTCCCCACTCCTGGGGGAAGGATATTGCAAAATCTCCATTCCTACCCCACTCTGGGGCCAGCCAGAGGTGGTATTTGCCTAAGGTGACCAGACGTCCCGCTTTTGGCGGGACAGATGTGTCCCGCGTCCCGCATTCTTTTCAAAAAGTCCCGCTTTTTTGAAAAGAATGCCGAAACAGCGGGACGTCTGGTCACCTTAAAAGGGGAAGCAAAAGAGAGGTACCTGAAGCAAGTCGGGCGGAATTTCAGAGAGCCGGCTGCCTGCTGGGGAGAGGGGGAAGGGGGGCTGCTCCTCCTCTCCTTCCCCCGCCCCATCCCTAGCCCCGCCCTTGGAGGCGCCGCTGCTGTTGGGATGCTGCTGTTGGGAGGGGTGAGGGATGAGGAGCCGTCGCCGCTTTGAGCTCATGAGCGGCCCCTCCGGCGGCGCAAACAGCCCTTCCTCGTCCCCCTCCCCTTCCTTCCCCCCGTCGCCTCGCTGCCGCCGTTGCCCTGGGGCCGGGCGGGCAACCGGGAGACCGTGGTGCTTGGATGCCTGGAGCAGGTAAGCTGCCGGCTGCCTCCTTTCCCCGTCTCCCGCCTCTCGTTCGTTGCTTGCCAGCCCGGCCCCAGGGAAGCTCCCGAAGGGGAGGCGGGAGGCGAGGAAAGGCCTCCCGAAGGGGAGGCGGGCTCCCGAAGGGCTCCCGGCTCCCGAAGGGGAGGCGGGAGGCGAGGAAAGGCCTCCCGCCTCCCCCCCGGATGCCGACATTTGCTGTGTTTTGCCCTCTGCGCATGTGCAGCGTTCTGCGCATGCGCAGAGGGCAAAACAAATGGCGGCGCCCAGGCGCCCCCCCCGTCCCGCTTAAAAAAAATCTGCTCACTTTATATTTGCCAGTTGTCCGAACTACTCAAAATTTCCACTACTTGTTTTCTGAACTACTCAAAATGTCCGCTATCGGTCCTCCAGAACCTGTCAGAACATGCTGGATTTCACCCCTGCGTCTTAACCTACTCTGAAGAAAGAGGAAACAAGGATGAAGACAAAGAGGATTGAGCTTTGGGAACAGGCTTCATTTGATGCCTTGCAAGTCAGATGTGAAAGCCTGGAACAGAGATGGGTTTAATCCTTAGACCAGAGTTCCCCTTGCCCACGTTGTAATATGTCTGCTTAATTACTAGCAGGTAGGAAGGTTAGCCTGACTTTTGCAGGGTAACAATGTTTTCAAAACCAGGTGCCTATTTAATTATCTTTGAAAAGAAACACTGCTTTATTTTAATTAGTTTGGTTTATTGTTTCAAATTATTTTAATGTAGAAATGTTTGATTGTTGTAGTATAGTATTTGAATTATGAAGGCACTAGCAGCACATCCAGATTTTTTTCAAAACATCTTGTTGCATCCTACTGGCATTTCTTTTATGCACATATCTATTTGCCTAGGGTCAATAGTTACTGTGCAAGCTCAGGAAAAGATAACGCTTCTTGCTCATACCCTCTCTGAAGCACCTTTTTGGCTTTAGATATGTAGCACAGCATAGCCATATTCTTTCAATACTTCTTTATCTGCTCTAGAAAAAGTTGATTAAAGGAACTTTCCCCCACTGCACTTAGCAGTATATATTCTTGCAATTTGTGTCACAAGAGAGTTCTTTGATTTATGAGCTTTCTGTCTTTGTGATAAAAGTTTCAACATGTTCATATAAAACTATAAATTAGCATATTAAAGCAGAATACTATTTGATATGTACTCTGTTGAGTAGGCAAGTATAAATGTACCAACTAAACAGTAGAAACCATGATGGCCAGCATTTTGTATGCAGCATGAAAATCTTTGATCCCTGTTGGTTATAGACATCTGGATATTAACATTTCTATTATGCCCGTGAGCTGCAATGTTAAAACAAAATCACACTTGCAAAGTCATATTTTTCATTATTCCCTTCAGGAACACTTCATTAACACAACTTTGTCTAATTAGACTATATACCAGGGGACTAAATCCTGTTCTGTTCAGTACATTTGCACAGAAGAAATTGTAGTTTCAATCTGTCACAGGTTTCATGCTGGCATCTCCTGGGGTTTTAAAAAAATACAGCCATTTAAAACCTGGTCTGTTCTATATACCTAAAAGCTTCTCAGCAGAGCTAAAATTGAGTCTAATTAACCTCCTGCTAAACCTAAAATGTCAGGAAGGAATACCACCAAATCTGAAAGTTGGAATAAAAAAATAGTTTAGACAGGTATGGAATTAATTATTCAAGATTTAAGTATGTATTCATAACATCTAGCACAATGTTTATCTTTTACATTAATATGTTTTCTGTCATTACCAAAATCATGCAAATATATTGTCAGGCAAAAATACCTAAATAGAAAGTCTAATGCCATGTGTGTTTCCTTGGAAGTAACTCTCATAGAACTGAATAGGACAAGTGCTTAGGAAAGTCTCTCAGTATTTTTCCTAAAGAAATTTGTTCATTACTGTTCAAAACTGTTCATGTGGTAGCTGTGCCTCTGTAAATACTTTTATGCTTAATGTTTCTAGTGTCATCTTGGAAATCCTAGGAAACCTCAGACTAATCAGCATGACATGAGTACATAGTAAAATCCTAGAAAAGATAATCTAGTACCGTAGTGGCAGGGGTGAAATTAAAAAAAATTCCCTACCGGTTCTGTGGGCATGACTTGGTGGGCGTGGCAGGGGAAGGATACTGCAAAATCTCCATTCCCACCCCACTCTGGGGCCAGCCAGAGGTGGTATTTGCCGGTTCTCCAAACTACTCAAAATTTCCGCTACCAGTTCTCCAGAACCTGCTGAATTTCACCCCTGTAGTGGTTTAGAAAAAAGCAGAGTGTTTATTAGAAGCCAGTTTGGAATTGTTAAAAACAGGAAATAAGCAAACCTTTGGAATTGTAATTCCAAAACAAAACAGTTAATGAGGGAGGATTTGGTTTTCTGAATCTGACACTACATCACCATGCTTATTTATTAAATACCAGAAGCAAATTTTCCAATACTTTTTTCTGTTTTATTTTTTGCATTTTTTTAAAAAGAACACTTTTTATGCATTTTTTTGAGAATGTATCCATTACAATTATCTTTGTGTGTTCCTTTTTTTCTTTTCTGTTACTAATTTAAAAGCAAAATAAATATTTATTATTAATATTTATTAAATTTATTTGCTGCCCATCTTGTTACAAGGAGACTAAGGTGGGCTTACAACAAATAAATAAAAATGATACATTAGTATTCATGCAAATAGTATGGATCTGATAATAAGGTTGATAAAATGCTCCAGAAATACGTTATGAAGTTTCCAAATTCAGACAGATCAAAATCTAGACCATAAAACGCTGGACATCACCAAAGTTTTAGAACAGCAAGTTTAACTCATAGATTTGGCAATGATAATAGAGTAGCTCAGAAAGAACTGGAAAAGATTTTAAAATATCAGGATAAACAACAAATAAAAATATATATGAAATAAACTGGCAAATGCCTTCCCCATAATTATTAGTGTGGATGATAACAATGTGATTGTCCAAACAGATGGAAAAAATGAATTATTTGACTGAATTGAATTAATTATTTAGCTTATTAAAACAGTGTTTTTAGAATCAAACATACTGTATATTATGGTACCGTAGTGAGCCGTGGTGGCGCAGTGGTTAGAATGCAGTACTGCAGGCTACTTCTGCTGACTGCTGGCTACCAGTACTTTGGCAGTTCGAGTCTCACCAGCTCAAAGTTGACTCAGTCTGCCATCCTTCCGAGGTCAGTAAAATGGGGACTCAGATTGTTGGGGCCAATATGCTGACTCTGTAAACCACTTAGAGAGGGCTGTAAAGTACTGTGAAGCAGTACATAAATCTAAGTGCTATTGCTACTATTTTCATAATTCTTACCTTTAGGATAAAACTTAAATTGATCTAAATTACCAGCATTTGCTGAGTTTTCATCAGAAAAAAATTACACAATAACAATAACAGTAATAGTAATGTTGCTCATAGTTCCATTCTCCCTTTTAAGTAAGTACAATAAAACATTTTGGATATATCTAACTCATTTTCAGTATCTAACATTTATTTAAGACACAGATGGAGACAATTACTGCCTCTTGCATAAATATTTTATGTATGTGTGAAGTCTGTAACTGTAAAAAGTTAGCAATAAAAACCTATGCTATTTATTTAAAAAGTTACCGTAGTTGTAGGAAATATTTTCTGAACAAGTTTTTTATTTAGCAGAGAGGAATGATTTACTTGTAATATGCAAACAGTTATCTATAGGAAATGTAGTTCAGTTTTTTTTTATTTGTCCTTTTAGGTTTTGACAAATGAAGTATATTTTATAGCAACTATCTCCAACCATTTTTGACTTGTGGACACATCCGGAATGTTGTGTATATTTTATGGACATTTTGACTAAAAGGTTGTCATTGCAGATCACAAAACACCCACATACCAGATAACAAAGTCCTTGACTGCAGTTACACCAATTTAATTTTCTACACAATGCTTTTTGGGTTTATGTGGAACCCAGAAGCACTGTTGGTTTAATTCAACAAAGCAAAATTTGCTTTGCTTTGCTGCATGCCAGTTTCCAATTTATCTTTTAAAATTAAAATAATCTAAAAAACGAAATAAGATTAGGTAAGGCTTGAAGTTGATGAGGATCAAGAAATACATTGGCAAACCCACTATTGCCTCAGTGTTTAAAATTTCCCAGTATTCTATAATATTACATGTATTTGTGTACACCCAGTAGTTAACTGACCCAATAGAGAAAGTGTGTGACACCATAATTAATCAATAGAGAACCAGGATAAAGTTTAACCCCAAACAATCATTGGTTTATTTTAGTAAACTATTCTTACTGATGGCTATCATAACACAGTAAAACAGGGAACTCTCCAAATCTTATACCTTACTTAATTTCAGAGCAGCACCATGAAGATAAATCTAAGCACATAATATATATAAACAAGACATGTGTTTAGAACTTATGGCTCTTTTTCAATTTCTGATCAAGCTTTTGTGCTCCAAATTAGGTAGAAAAATATTCTAGATGACCATTTAGGATCCTTATGTTCATTGATTTTAAGCTGCTTTTATCTTTGATTCCCCATGAATTGTTATGGTAGAACTAGCCACTTATTTCATTGATTGTCATTCCCACTAGGCAGACTTAACCAGAAAACCAACTCTGTAAGACCAGAGCAATACTTTATTTAGAAAGGCTATAATAACATAATCTTGCAAGTTTCATTATGCTATTCCTCCCTCCCTTCCTTATATTTTTTATATTTTAGTAAATTAGGGAAGCATTTGCTTGAGCTGCTTTTGAATATTATCTTAATTTCTAGCCCTTCGTGTAATTAAATTTTCTTTGCCTACATAACGGTTCTTGCATATTTCTGTAATAGTCATCCCCTTACTTCTCTACACTGATTGACAATTATTGTGCTCATGATGATACTCGACACAAGTTAAATGTGATGCCAATGGGGGGGTCTCATATTCGTAAGCTCCATACCAGTTTTTATCAATAATACATCCTTGCTCATGTTTTAGTTTCTGTATCAATGGGCTTATGCAAGTCCTATATAGGTGAAAATTTTAGGATCCCTCATTAAAACATCATTTAAATTTCTTGCTGCTTTATTTAACAACAAAGCTCTTCTCTATTTATCACAAGTAGGCTTTTAAAGGCTCTACCAGCTCCCAAATTTTCTCTAAAGTCTGGAATACATTCTTAAGATAGATAATATCCCAAATGACTTAGAATGTATACTACCCAAGGTAAACTTCTCACATTTACTACTTATGTTATGCCAAGTGATATGGAACAAGTTTGGATGCTTGAGGCACCAGGTTTGAGCAAGACAGATCTGCAAAGTTAAAGACTCTCCAATGGGAAGCCTACTTCTCCTTGTATGCTTTGCCTAGAGAAGGAACTGTGCTGAGAGTTGATCTTTAAAAACTTATAGAAGTACCGGTAATAAAGAAGGTGGCCAAAAAACTTTCATATGCAGGAGCATTTTTGGAATAAATTATTGTCCAAAGTTAAGAAGATTCCTTTTCTGGAACAAGAGGTTTGCATGCCAAACCATTTTCTCAGATCAACAGCTAGCTGATTACATCTTAACAGGCTTCTCAGAGATTTATTTATGTCTTTTCTGTCTAGTGAAGTTTTTACTGGAGTTAAGTTCAATTTGCTAGGACACCAACACAGAGATGTGGTAGTGTGATACCAATTACTGACCACTGGGTTTAATGTTACAAGAGAGGAGTGACATTCTTCTCTTTTTTGTCAGTATGGTTTCTTTTCTCCTCTTTATTAGAAGTGTCCTTTATGTTATGGTTGCTAGTTTTGTTGTGGACTGTAGCAAGCAATACTTTTAAAATATTGTTTACTTTATATTTTTTATTAGAAATCTTTTGAAGATAGCTATTATGATACGAGCTGTTAGCAAACGCTGCTTAAGTTGGGTTCTCAACTGATGATAAGCTTTACTTATTGTGCCATAGTTCCAAATGAATTTTTTCAGTGCTAACTTTGCTAGTGCTTTCCTCAGAGAGTGACTGGACATTAATAAAGAAGGTATACATATTCCTGGTTATTATTTTTTAAATTGATGAATATATCAGAAAGGAGGAGAAACAGCATTCTGAAAACTTATCAATTTCAGACTGTCAAATGGGCTTCACAGTTGCCTGTTAAGGAGTAAAAATATGTCATTTCTTCTTATGTGCTCTCAGTTCCTTCAATTCAAGTGTAAATATTTATGGCAGAGTCTTATATTTACTTTGGGAGGGAGAGTTAGTTATTTCTAATGGCTTTTGATTACGATTGCTGTTTCTTGATATATGTTTTGGTGTGTATTCCACTGTGGTCCTTGCCTCCAACTGCAAATAAATATATCTCTTGGGAGCCAGTATGGCATATGATTAGTTATGATGTTATATTCCTGCCTCTTATGCTATTTCTTTAAGGAAACAAGTTGGCAAGGTAGGAAGCAGGCTAAAGAGAACAGCTATGTTAACATAGTTGAAGTGCCTCCATTACCATCAAGGGAAAGCCCAAGCTCCTATTGCATTGGAAAGGCAGAAATTAAAACCCTGGAGCAGGGACACATCAGTCTTGATTTTTATGTACTGCACCGGACAAATCTTCTATATGCACATAACTTCATTTTTTTAGTTTGGTTTAGTTTGATGTTGGTAATAACAATGCTAATCTAGCTATAAATTGTACCTGAGGGTCTTCTCCCAAGTAAGCATCTTTCTGAACAATAGTATTATGTGTGAATACTGTGTGCCAGGCAAAAAAACCAGATATCTTCTCTTGCCTTCTTCATATGGAGAGACTTTTTATCATCGCTGCCACTGCTTCAGAATCTGATTTGCCCTTCAATTGATTTTTCTCACAAATGACTAAATGTCCATAAAGAAATAAATGTGTTCAGCCTGGATTGTAAGGAATAATTAATGTCTTTTATTTACAAAACAGAATGAATTTTTAAATAGCTTAACACTATTAGTTGATTTTAGAGTTCCAATCTATTAGTAGTTATGCAGAAATTCAATTTGTTACTCAAATTAAAGCAATAACAAAATTAAACTTCTCTCAGCAATGGATTTTTTTAAAAAAAATGTTAAAATTCCTGACACAGCTTTCAGTTTACCTGAAACAATGCTACCATCTAGTGACAAAGCAGATAAATTCCAATTTGTGATTTTGTATTCTGTAGCTAACCTTCCCAATTTTACCAAAAGTGCAGGATATCGTGTTTACCCATTAGAAAAAAGATAAAAATAAAAAGATTAATAGTACATTATTATTATTAGGCTCTGTTACAAGGAGGCAGGTAAGTGAACAATCATTTTAGTTCATGAAAAATTCTTAACAAGAATATGGTCGTTAAAGGGGCTAGGAACAAAAGGATAGTGATTATACAAATTGTAAAAAAATCCTGCAAATTGTAAAAATCTTAACATTTCCTTTTTCCTGGTAGAAAAATATATTATTTTGTCACCTGAAAGAGACAACCAAAATTGAACATTAAAAAAACCCCATCAAGCTGAACAGACATTTGAGTAAATAGCTCTACTCTCATGTATTTCATCTCAGATTATTAAAAGAACTGACCAATATACAATATATACACTAGGGACAAGGCTGTACTTAGCTTCTGATTCCCACATTAGAACCACATTAGTCTTGCCCATCTTCAGTGTATAGATAGATCTTGAAAATAAGAAATGTGCAGTAATTTAAAAGCATCTGTTCCTTAAAATAATTTTCAGATCACGACAAATTATGATGGTGGAATTGGTGTAGGATTACCCTCAAATATATACTGTATTTTTCATTTCCATAAACATAAAATGCAGGAATTTTGAAATATCTACGCCCATTGTCCATGATGTCTGGGATACAGAATTTATAATCCATAATATAAAGTCTACAACTCTACTTCCTATAATTTAGTGATATTATGATGTTCCCCTCTAAAGGAATCTGCATATCAAATGGGAAAAGTCTACCCTTTTAAGTGTAAGGGTAAAATCAAATTTATCAGAAAGAAGTGAGGCAGTACAATGCTTAAAGCAGGGGTCCGCAAACTTGGCAACTTTAAGACTTGTGGACTTCAACTCCCAGAATTCTCAAGCCAACATAGCTGGCTGGACAATTCTGGGAGTTGAAGTCCACAAGTCTTAAAGTTGCCAAGTTTGAAGACCTCTGGCTTAAAGATATTAAGGGCTGCATTGGGGAACAACTGGCTGAAACTTAACCCTGACAAGATGGAATGGCTGTGGGTTTGGAGTTCTTTGATCTATGGAGAATTGCCACCTTTCATCTGGATGGAATGGCACTTCCCCAGGCAGACTGTATATGTAATCTGGGAGTTGTCCTAAACTCACAACTCCTGCTCAAGGAGCAGGTGGCACTCGTGGCCAGGCCGCCTTTGTAGCACAACTACAAGTTGGGTGCCAGCTGTGCTCTTTCCTGGACCAACAATCCCTACTCAGTCATCCACACCCTAGTTACCTCCCGTCTTGACTATTGCAATGCGCTCTACATAGGGCTGTCCTTAAAAAGTATCTGTAAGCTTCGATTGGTTCAAAATGCAGCAGCCTGGTTTTATGCAGGCTGAGATATGTACATATTATCTCTCCTACGGGAGCTGCATTGCTGAGTTGCTTCCAGGTCCAATTCTAGGTGCTAGTTGTCATCTTCAAAGACCTACATGGCTTGGAATTAGGTTATTTGAAAAAGTGTCTTTTCCTGGTGACATCTACTTGACCCACCAGGGTGGGGAAGCAGGGAATGCTATGGGTCCACGCTCCTAAGGAGGTCCATCTAGGACCAAAAAGAATGGTGCTCCCTCCTTGCGGAACATAATCCACCCAGAGGTAAGATTGGCCCCCACTTTGAAAATTTTTCACAAGGCCCCGAAGAACTGTTTTGTCAACAAGCCTGGGGACCCCAGAACGGGATGTAGCTTAGATTTAGATTTTATTGTTGTAACTCACACAGGCTCATTGAGAGAGTTGGGTGGCCATATAAATTTGTTTAAATAAATAAATTATAACATAAAGGTGTTGAGTGGAGGTAGGAAAAAATAATCTGGGGTAAATTATTACCACCTTATGGTTTGGCTAATACATATGAATTTAGATGTAGTAGACACTATATATACTTTGGCCAATGGATCTCAATGGAAGGTGATACAAAAAAGGAAATTGAATGGCATGTTAAATGTGATTGGCAGGCATTTGGCAAGTTAAGCATAATTTTCAAGAACAACCTCCCCCTGTATCTAAAGAGAAAAGTTTTCGATCAGTGTGTGTTACCTGTCCTAACCTATGCCAGTGAAACATGGGCACTAACCTCACAATTATAACAAAAGCTACAAGTGGCTCAAAGACCCATGGCAAGGTACATACTTCACATCATAGGACAAGACCTGCACATGGATTAGAGAACAAATGAAAATATACAATGCCATCAAGAATAAAAGAATTAAAATGGAAATGGGCTGGTCACAAACCAAGAACAACTGATGGTAACTGGACTAAAGCAGTCATAGAATGGATTCTACTTGATAAAAAGCATCCACAAAACAGACATAAAACAAGATGGAGTGATGACATCAGCAAATATTGTGGGCTCAACTGGTAAAGAGAAGCTCAAGACCATATTGGTTGGAAATATGTGGAACAGGCCTTCATCCTGCAGTGGATAGACAATGTCTAGAATGATGATGATGATGTGAAATTAACTAGTATTAGAATCCCAATGTGTTTTATTGCATTAGTTTTTGTTTCTTGTATGGTTACATGTTCCCTTTCCAAACTTTGTTTTTATTCCATTTATCAAAGACATATATCGCATTTTAAAACTTTTTCCATTTACCATTAACAGTATTTGAAAAGTGCTATTTTTTAAATAAAGTTCACGCAGTATTTTTGTAGTAGCCTCACCAAGATTCGATTTTTTCCTCCTAATCATCACTGTTAAAATGTCAAGAACTGGAGGCCTCTGAACAAATAGTTTTTACATTTGAGTATCTTGGAATTCAGTTTTTATTAGCTGTCTGAAAACATTTAAAATTTAATTAACAGTGCGCTTTCCCTGATTACAAGGAACAAATCACAGGTATTTCTTTGAATGCTGATATACAAACAATAACCTTTCTAGAATTAAATCCAAGATGGAAAAAAAAGAATGTCAGTAACATTCAGAAGCATTAGGGAAATAATTATGAGGGCCGAGAAAATGTTGCATTTCCAGAGAACGCATATTTTGTAGCTACTAAGGTAGGATACCTTCTCTGAAATAACGATCTTTATCTCATTTGGATTGGGACAGAGGAGAAATTAACAGGGGAAGACACTCTCGCATCTTGTCACCGCTTCCTTGTTCTGTCAATGAAAATACAAAAAAAATATTAAAAATATAAAATACATTCTAATGTTCTACGTTTCTAGATCGTAGTAGCCTGTGTGCGCGCGGCCGAGCTGAGAAGAAAACAATGCCTTTTAATGGAAAAAATAACCGGGCATCCATTCTGCAGCGCGTCTGTTTTAAACGAATAATTAAAATACTGCCGCTTTCCCTTTAAAAACACTACATTCGATTTAATATGACTTGGGCGAGGGCAGAAAGGCAGAGCCTTAAGAATGACTCATTTCTAACCCCCTCCCCCCCCCAAGCAGAGCCGGCGTTTAACATTTAAACTTCAGCACGTGCCTCCATCACGTGGGAAGATTCTAAGCGGAACCGGAAGTGAGGGCTTCCATGGAGTCCCTGGTTTGTTGTGGTTATATTTAGAACACTAATTTGGGGCGGATCAGGGAGACGGAAGTCTTGGCCATTTCCTTCCATGTCCCGGAAGCTGAGGCGTTGTGGTTGCCGGCCCCGGCGAGAGTAAAGGAATAGGCACTGGGAGCCATGTCGTGAGGCTCGCTGAGCTGCGCTGCGCTCAGAAAAGGCCCCTGCCGAGCAGGGTGGTGGTGGTGGTGGCTCGGCTTCCTATATGGGCCATATTATTTCGAGGAAAGGCACTAATCTGAAGGCGGAGAAAAATCACCTCCGCGCCCCCCTGGGGGGGAAGGTCCCTCCGCCGCCACGGACCCGGACCTGCTTCCTTCGGGGGCCCTGCATGCTGTGTTTCCTGGTCCACAGTGCCAGCCCACCCGCCGCGAAGGAGCAGTCGTCGCCTGCCTTCCTCTGCACGGCTGCGAAGCCCCCCGGCGACCGCCACGCTCGCCGCCTCCTGCGCTGGCCTCCCGTGTCGGTCTGGAGAGAGCGGGGTCGCCGCTGCCGCCGCTTCCTCTTCTCCAGCCTGCTCATTTCGACGCCGCCGCCGCCGCCGCCAGCGCGCCGGGGCTTCTTCGGTTCTGCGCTGGAGAGCAGCGAGGCTCCCGTGGAGATGGTGTGCAAGCGCAAAGGGATCGGGCTGCGCGCCTATCCGCCTCGGAAACAGCCCCGTTGCGCCACCCTCCGGGGAAATACGGCGGGCACCGACGCCCCTTCGCCGCCCCCGACCGACCCCGCCGAATGCCAACAGGTGCTCTTGCCCGAGCAGCACCTCTGCCCTCTGCCCCGCGCCGTAGACTGTGCCAGGGAAGCTTCGCCGAAAGACTCCGACGCCGAGGACGGGAAGGATATAATCCCAAGTAGCTCTCCTTCGCACCTGTCGGAGCTCGATGGGAGAGAGAAGCCCGAGCCGGGCGAACCTTACTGTGAAGAACCCCCCGAAAACCCGGAGGACTGTTGCCAAGACTCGCAGCCACCACTTCCGGATATTAACCAGCTACCTCCCTCCATCCTTCTCAAGGTGGGTTTGGTGGGCATGGACTGTCAAGGGTGGTGCTGTCACATATGATACGCAGACTTCCAAGGTATGCTGTGGTTATCTTGTTTTTTTTTTCCTTTTAAAAAAAGATAAGTTTTCTTCCGTCCTCCTGATCTTCAAGAACTACTCTTCACGGGTTTCTTAGATACCTGTGTTGCATCTAAGAGGTGGGTTTGGTGGGCATGGACTGTCAAAGGTGGTGCTATGATGCACAGACTTCCAAGGTGTGATGTGATTATCTTGTTTTTTTCTTTTTTAAAAAAAGCTATCATTTAAGTTTTCTTCCTCCTGATCTTCAAGAACTGCTCTTCACGGATTTCTTAGAAACCTGGGTGTTGCATTCTGCTTTGGCTACCTCGCACCTACCTGTTTCTCATTCTGGGTTCAGTCATGTGTTGAAAACAATCTACAGCAGTGCCTGGAATCCAATTGCAGGGTTGCAAACCTGTCATTAGATTGCTTTTGCTGCGCTACTTTGCCATAGAGATGGGGATAAAGACTTTGTGTTGAGGTCTGTGCCATTTTGTAATCCATTTAAAGCACCGAGCTACAGGTTTATTGAAAGCAGTGCTGATAAGGAGTCTTAACTGAAGTTGAATCCTTGACTTGAGAGGATGATGAATGCTTTTAGGAGATAATTTTTATATTTTCATAAGGTAATATTTAGTAATTCAGAACTGTTCAGCTTGATGTGGAAAATTCCTCTTCCTGCTTTATTTATAAACAAAAATAACTTTCAATAAATATATAAATTTATTCCATATGAACAAGTGATATTTAAAGTGAATTATTTGGTGTAGCTTTGATAATTGCAGGTTTAATTTCTGTTATACTGCTGTTATATTGCAGGAAGAAGTAAGTCTGAAATTGGAAGCTGCTCACCTGCCTCTTACATTGCAGGGTTTTATTTTGCTTCTTTTTAATTTTAACCTGATAGCTCGGGACTTTAATACCAAATGATTCACAGATATCATTTCCCAAAACTTAAGCCCATTTTTTGGCATTTATAATAAAAATTTGAAAGTTTTAGATGATTTTATTTTGGCTCTCTGCTACCTTGAGAATGGTCTGAGAAGAATCAAGCAGAATAAAGTATTATGTAAAATTCATAGGTGGCATTCAGGAAGACTATACCAAAATGACATATATCTCTCTCTGCATGGAAACAGGGAATATTGTAAAGATCCAATCTAAAGACCCTTAGTACCCACTGGTGAAATATAAAAATGTTGATATTTTATAAAACTACTTTATTTGTTTCTTTATCCCACACTATTGCAGTTACTTCAGTTCTTCTTGAAACAGATGAACAAAAAGCCCTTAAATGACCCTACAAAGAATTCTGCCTAAACTTGTAACTGATATCTATAATGACAGAATTTATGATAACTTTACTTAATAGAGCAGAGGTATGCCTTCCAATTTTTTAAAACAGCAACTTGTCTTTAACAGTTATTAACCAAATGTACCTAACAAACCATATATTCAAGTTAGTTCAAGTTAAATGCTTATTACTGTGGGTAACTTGCAGTGAAATAGTTAAAACAATATTCCAAGAAGTAGGCTACCAAAGTAATAGTTGCACATTCTAAACATTTCTTCGCTGACAGTTCGTTTTTACTTTTTAAAATGTGGATAACACTACATTATCCTTTAACGATGGCAGAAAATACTAGCATTGTTTTTGCTTTGAACTGTACTACAGGTAGTCCTTGACTTACAACAGTTCATTTAGGACTGACTTTCAACAGCTGCCAAAAAAGCCAACACAGTTCTAGGCTGCATTAACAGAGGGATAGAATCAAGATCACATGAAGTGTTAATACCAGTTTATAATGCCTTGGTAAGACCACACTTGGAATACTGCGTTCAGTTTTGATAGCCACGATGTAAAAAGGATGTTGAGACTCTAAAAAGAGTGCAGAGAAGAGCAACAAAGATGATTAGGGGACTGGAGGCTAAAACATATAAAGAACGGTTGCTGGAATTGGGTATGTCTAGTTTAATGAAAAGGAAGACTAGGAGGTGACATGATAGCAGTGTTCCAATATCCCAGGAGTTGCCGCAAAGAAGAGGGAGTCAAACTATTCTCCAAAGCATCTGAGGGAAGGACAAGAAGCAATGGGTGGAAACTAATCAAGGCGAGAGGCAACCTAGAACTAAGGAGAAATTTTCTGACAAAACAATTAATCAGTGGAACAACTTGCCTCCAGAAGTTGTGAATGCTCAAACACTGGAAGTTGTTTAGGAGAGAGAACTATTTGTCTGAAACAGTAAAGGGTTTTCTGCCTGAGTAGGGGGTTGGACTAGAAGACCTCCAAGGTTCCTTCCAACTCTGTCATTCTATTCTGTTCCATTTAGTGACCATTCAAAGTTACAATGGCATTGAAAAAAGTGACTTATGACTGTTTTTCACCTGACCATTGTAGCATCCCTGAGGTTATGTGATCAGAATTCGGCACTTGGCAATTATTTATATTTATGTTGGTTGCAGTGTCCTGGGGTCATGTGATAACCTTTTGCAACCTTCTGACAAGCAAAATCAATGGGAAAGTCAGGTTCACTTAACTGTGTCACTAACTTAACAATTGCAGGAATTCACTTAACTGGGGCAAGAAAGGTCGTGAAATGGGGCAAAATTCTCTTAACAAATGTCTCACTTAACAACAGAAACTTTGGGCTCAATTGTACTCATAAGTCAAGGACTACCTGTATTTAAGTCTACTACGTTTTTTCAACACTAGGTATTTGTACCCATTTTTTACTCATCTGAAGCTCAAACGATATATTATCTAAGGCTTTGTAAATGTAGAAATTTTCCATTAATTTTTGTCCTCTTTTCCAGCAAGGCTGTGTATCTTGACTCTTAATGGAAATGGTGTGGAATCTGTATTTACGAAAATGGGGGGGAAAGCAAATCAAATGCTTGTGAATTTGTTCCAGCATTCTGATAGACAAATCCTACTGTAATTTAACATAATTTCTGACTGTTGTACCACTCCATCTCAGATTTTCACGCACTGCAAAGAAACTTTCTCATTCCATTTAATAATGTAATTGCTACAGATACAATTTTTATCTATAATCCTCACATACACACACACACTTTTTTTTTACTAAATTTAGCCTAATGGCTTAAAGACAGAAGCTTGCAGCTATTATAAAAAAATTGGTGGCCTAATAAACATATTGAATGTGCATGTTTTAATTATTAATGATTTTTCATAGCCAGCATAGCAACCATTGGAGTGGATGTTGCATATTAATGAGTAGCTATGAAAGATGTACAGCTGGGATTACATTTTTCTTTGAAAAAGATGATGCTTGCATTGGAGAACTGTTAAAATACTACCGTTGGCATGTTGTTAAAAGGAACTTTGAAGGCATATGACTTTCTCTCTATTTTTATAGATATTTTCCAATTTATCTTTGAATGAGCGATGTCTTTCAGCATCATTGGTTTGTAAATACTGGCGCGACCTCTGTTTAGATTTCCAGTTTTGGAAACAATTGGACCTCAGTAGTCGTCAGCAGGTATGGAGTAGGCAATATTAAAATATGAATGTCTTTTTCTTCAGATAAAAAGTGATGCTTTAAAGATGAACATATGGAACGTATGCTATGTCAGATCATTGCTTAGGTAGTAAATAATTTTGACTATCAAATGCAATTTATAGTTATGTTCATATGTAAAACTAAGCACAGGTTAATTATGCTATGTGCTATAGCCATGATGGTGAATCCAGCTCCGCTCCACCGCATATGCGTGCGCGCCTCCCGCTGGCCATCTGATTTTCAGATATCTGCGCATGCGTGGAGGGCAGGGTTATCCCAGCCCGTTTCCGGAACTTCCGGGAGGCCCAGTTTTCGCCCTCCCCAGGCTCCGGAGGCTTTCCTCGAGCCTCCGGGAGGGTGAAAATGACCTCTCCCGGGCTCTGGAGGTCTTCCGGAGGAGGTGGGGGGAGCGCAGGAGGCTCACGTGCGCATGTGTGGGGCGGGGGGAGAATGCGCATGCGCATGTGTGGGGGCGGGGGGGATGTCACACACATTGCATTATCGCATGCACATGCACTTTCGGCACACAACGAGAAAAAGGTTAGCCATCACTGTGCTGTAGTATGTCTTTGAGAAGACTGAGCCACTAGCAGCAAATTTTACAAATGTTCCTCTTCAGGCAACATTCCACCCATTAGGATTGTATGTAAGTTCAAATAGATGTTGAGCTTGAATGAAAATGTGTGAGAAGCCATATGGTCCTGTCACTTCTAAAAGTGAATAAAGATAACACTTGTTTTCCTTTGCTGACTTTGTAATGTTTTCTTAGTGGTTTGTGGCACTTGGAAAAGCTAAAAGAGGTTTTTGCACATGCATAACAGTTGCATTCTTCTAGCCTTTTCACATTTTCCTGGAGAAAGTTGGGAGTCTCTTACAAACCACATTCTGAAACACAAGAACTGGAGGTGCATGTTGCTGGAAAAGATTGAGAGGGGATGCTCTTCATTCTTAGTAATATTCATCAGTGCCAGAATCTTTTTAGTGGTTTTCAAAGGCGCTAATTTTTTTTACAAGTGGCTATAGTAAGAAACACAGAAGCTTCAAAGAGACATGAAGTGTTTTGCTATTGAGACAAAATATGTGGAGTCCTTGGTACTCTCTGAGCTTGGTTGTTTGCTTGTAGATGTTTCATTACCTGATTAGATAATATCATCAGTGATAATTAATTGGGTAATGAAGCATCTGCAAGTACAGTCAAGCTCAGAGGACATTGACTGCACAGTTCATCCCTGAGCTACGTATATTCTCTTCCATTGGATACAGAATATGTTGCCCCTTTCCTGAAAAGTAATCTTTGCACAGGTCTTTGCTGTGGTTGGATGTTGTTTCTATTTTTGTGTCTGTGTTTCTTTTGTTTGATAGCAGTACAGAAGTACAGTGGCTCAATTGGGGATAAAGGAATTGTCCATGATTGTAGCGATACCTGCTTTTACATAAACTAATTGTTTCTAAATTGAGCATCCAGTCCAATAATTTATTACACAATTTATATATTATGGTGTTCCAAATTGTTCCAGGTGGTGATTGAAAACATTGGAAAAACAAATGGAGCAATGGTGTCATTGTTCCATGAGCAATTCTGGTATTTGTTAGGCCAGTATCTCTTTTCAGACCAAAACATGAAGAGCCATGGCATGGTTTTGTATTGTGGTCAAGATTTTCTATAGACATAGTCTGCTGAACCACAGTATGGCTTAACATAGATAAAGCTAGCTGAATGATAATGATATAAATAAAACATTTTATGCAACCCAGCTACCTAAGATCGTTCTTTGTGATTTTTCTCTAATGTGTATTGAGACAGCATGAACTTTTTCTGTTGTTCCAGACAAAAGATTAGATCCTGGTTACTTGAATGTTGGCATAGTGCAAGGGATTGTTCTAGTGCAAAATTAATGTTTCTTAGTGCAAGTTCTAGGTTTGGAGGTCTACAGAAGTGCTCAGTCTTCAAAATCTGTGTTGAGAACTAGAATTTTTAGATGTTTGTGTGAATGTTAGACATAGGTTATAGATACTTGGAAGTGTTCTAGGTAGAATGTTACATAATAGCAATCTTAATTCTTCATGTCACAAAAACTAAAAATAGAGAACTAATATAGGATCTTGCTCTAAAAGGTTTAAATACAGATTATCTAAAACTGCCTTTTCGTACATAATAGAGGAATTTACAGTGAAGTACCAACTATCTACACTGAGCAGTCAGTTCTAAAGTCAGAAATTATATATTTGTTGACATTATCATGTGGTTTTGTTTGTATAATTTTTGATAAAGAAAAGTGTAATATTATATATTGGATATTATTTGACAGGTCACTGATGAATTACTGGAAAGAATTGCATCACGAAGCCAGAATATAACTGAAATCAACATTTCTGATTGTCGTAATGTGACAGATACTGGTGTATGTATGCTAGCATCTAAGTGTCATGGACTTCTAAAATATACTGCATATAGGTGTAAACAGCTTTCTGATACATCTCTATCTGCTGTTGCCTCACAATGTCCTCAGCTTCAGAAAGTTCATGTTGGCAACCAAGATCGTCTTACTGATGAAGGACTTAAGCAGGTAAGTTTCTTCATACTAGTTAAGTTCCGTTGTATGTGCCTTTAAATAATTCTAAATATATTGTATTTAGAATTCAGCCATTGATTGTTTTATATGGGACCAGCTAAGTTCTATTAAACTTTGTATATAATTAATGTAATTAATTCAAAATATGCAAAATCTAACAGTTATTAGTACTTTCATGCTACTTTTTTAAAATATGGCATTTTGGAAACTTTTGAAATAAATTGTGATTTCTTGCAGGTTCTCACAGTATTCTGAACGTTGGATAAATATAACTTTTCTGCCCCTTGCATCATGAATGATTACATAATTTTTAATATACATAGTATGATTTATATCAAGGATGCCCTGTCCTTTATGTTCTTAGAATTTTGTACTTGTTCCAGAAGGCATTCTGAATGTAAATTTACTGTGCTAGATAAGGCAGAGTGTGAGATATTGCTGCCTGTGGACAATTGTTTAAGTTTGTAGATACACTATAAAATTCTATAACTAATTATTAACTAACATATTATTTCTTTAATATGAAAGTGTGTCATTCTTCCTGGTTACACTATAAATTGGAATAGGTAAACAATACTATTAGTAGTCTTTAGAGCTGTGTTCATCTCAATTTAAAAGTTTATGGAAATTTTTTTCAATTGCTAAGTTCAAATGTACTTCCAATTACAAGATAATGACCCAAATCTAGACAAATGGTCTTGAATTATTCAGGATGTAAGTCAGATGGTTTCAAGATAAATTTAACTTGGGGATTAATTTATATTTTACATAATATTTCAATTTTTATAACTTTCTACTGTTTTAAAACAAATATATAAGCAAATTAGAGGGGTTTTGGGCAGAATCATTCTTCAAGATTTTATTTACATAAATTATAATTAACTATTGGGAAAGTTAGAAATTATTTTAATTTAAATTAATTAAAATAAATGCCCAGAACCTAGTAGAGATTCTGCATAATGGAGTGGAAGGATAAAATCCTAGGGCTTGGAAATTATACTTACATTAATGCAGCCTAAAAATGGCATTTATTCTTTTTGCTGCCATATCACATCTTAATTCCTCCAATTACTAATCAGTTATAATTCCAAGATATTCACAAACATGCCAGATACTTTCCATGATATATCTGTGCCCTTGATTTTAGCAATAGCACTAACAATAGCACTTAGATTTATATACTGCTCAATAGTGCTTTACAGCAATATCCGGATGGTTTCAGCATATTGCCCCCAACAATCTGGGTCCTCATTTTACCCACTTCGGAAGGATGGAAGTCTGAGTCAACCTTGAGCCTCTCAAGATTGAACTCTAGGCTGTAGGCAGAATTAGCCTGCAACACTGCATTCTAATCACCGTGCCACCATTTTCATTCTTAAGAGCATAGTTTTGCATTTGTATCTATTAAATTCAAATCAATTTAAGAGGTATGAGTGGTGCAAAGAGCCATGGAAAGATACATGCTTGGCATCACATGACAAGATAGAAGACCTGCACATGGATTAGAGAACAAAGAAAAGTGTCCAATATCATCAAGAAAATAAAAGAATTGAAATGGAAATGAGCTGGTCACATAGCAAGAAGAACTGATGGCAGGTGGATTAAGGTAGTTATAGAATGGATCCCAATTGATAAAAAGCATCCACAAAAGAGACCTAAAACAAGATGGATCGATGACATCAACAAGTATTGCAGGCCCAATTGGCAAAAGAAAGCTCAAGACTGTATTTGTTGGAAACATGCGGAAGAAGCCTTTACTCTGCAGTGGATAGACAATGGCTAGAATGATGAGGATAATGATGAAGATCTAGTAAATAGCAGTTTCATCCCATGAAACTGACCATGTTTCTTTCAAACTCAGTCTTCAAACTGATATTTCATTCTGCTTTTTATAACTTCCCTATATTTTGGGAGAAGACAGCAACAAGATACAAGTTGAATAGCTTTAGCTTTGTTTTGTGATTTGCTACCATTTTACCAGTGTAAAATTGGAATTATTTTGAGTGAACTGAATAGAATGACTCTTAGTATGAAAACAAAATTTATATTTCAAATTCCCCCTTTTCCTAAAAGCACCCAAAGTAATGCATCATATTATAATAGAAGTACATTTAAAAAAGTTGTCTGTGTACATGTACATCTTTTTCTGACTAGAAAATGCATTTGAGCTCTGCAGTGTTCATTAAATTTAGGTTTGCAGTAAGCTACACGTTACACTTCTTATATGCCTTCCATATTCCCAACTTTCATTTCACTGCTTGGTTGGCTTAACACTATTATTTAACTCACTGATGACACATACAGTATCTCTACCTTAGGAAAGGTAACTGCATTCAGTTCTGGATGCATCGTTAAATAAGCTTTTGAAATTTAACCTACTAAATCCTAAAACACTGAAATTGTACTGGTTGAAAAGCTTACTGCTATGGACAGTAAGTTAATTTTGAATGGAGTTGTATTTTATCTGAAGGAAAGATACACAGTATTTATTTCTATCTGTAATATTTTTGTCAGCTTCAGTTTTAAAAAAGCATTATTATTCACTTAGTAAGAAGCATTACTATTTACCTTCTAGATAGGTTAATGCAAAAACTTTAGCACTGTGAATTCTTAATGGAAACTGAAACATCTGTATGCAACATTAGTATTATATTTATAGTTTTATATACTGTATACTGTATTGTGTTGATTACCAGTAAGTTGGTAGTACTGATGGCTTTATCAAATGGCTTTAAATGTTGTATGAAGAACTTATTATTAGGAATTAAGATTTGCCTAAGACAACATTCTTGGGAGTAACCTCAAAAACAATTTCTAAAGATATTAAATGTATAATCTAATAAGCCTGTCTCTTTTGTGATTGTAGAAAATCAGAGGTACATAACTACTGTGAACTGCTGAAGCACTGCAGTGAATACTGCAGTAGAAGATAATGTTTTGAGATCAATATATGCTGCTAAAACATTGTTAAAATCTCATTATCTATATGCACATTTAATGTGCATATGCATGTAGGCAAAAACATACAGGTTGCTAACTGCCTGTTATGTTTTCAATGGAATTCTTTTTCTTGCTGGATGTTTTCCTATCCTTATACATTGTTTTGGTAGTTCTATGGTAATAAGTAGAATACAATGGTTTCAAGTATGTTGTTAATGCAGATTTTAACTTCATTTATAGTTGGGCTCAGAATGCAGAGAATTGAAAGACATTCACTTTGGGCAGTGTTACAAGATCTCAGATGAAGGAATGACCATTATAGCTAAAGGATGCTTGAAGTTACGGAGAATATACATGCAGGAAAACAAATTAGTAAGTATTTTCTGCTATAACTTTAAATTGAAATTGTCCATACATTCTTTCGGTGCTCTTGCCCCAACCTATACAAGGATTTATAAGTTACATTAGGTTGATTCTAAATAAGTTCTTTGGCTAGAAGATTCTGAAAATATCAGTAGATTGTCTCAGCAGTAATTTCTTGCAGGAAACTATCCCGCCAGTAAAGGAATTTGTGAAATATCTCCCTTTTGAAAAATGGTCCAATAGTTTGCTGTATTCTCTGATTTTCCTCCCCACATTTCCATATTGCAGTGTAGTGAAGTAAACTTGTAAGCATGTTCAGTTATTTAGAACTTTTTTTTAGGATAGCAAGATGTTGTGTTGGTCATTATATTTAAAATTTTAAATAGAGACATTCATAAATGTTGAATATTAAGGTCTAGGTACAAGTAGGTAAAATATTGCCATGGAACAGCTTTTGAACTTCCCAAATATTTTGTAGCTCTTTTTTAGGTGTTCTTTCTAATTGAGCAAAACAAGTGTTTATATTCCTATTATTCTCAAATTAAAACTAATTTATTACAACTTTATAAAAAGATACCAACACTGATATCTCTTGTAAATCCTACTACATTTTGAGAATCAGTTGTCCTTTTGATCTATTCAGATGGTTCCTTTTACTCTAATTTGATCCTTCCTAAATCTCATGCTATAGTGAAACCTTAGTTTATGGGCTGTTAGTCAATGGAATCTGGATGCAAGGGACAACATATTAAATAGAGGGCCTCCCCCAAATTAAAAGTAAAGTTTGTTTATAAAGCAGTGCAGACAATTGATGTAATTTATATCATTATATAATAAAATTGATGTCCCGTAAATTAAGGTTTTACTCTTCTAGTTTTGTTACAACTCTTTTCAGAGAAGCCTAGCCTGGTTCTCTTCTCATGTGATTGACCTGTTAACACAACTGTAAAAATAAGATGTACTGAAAATCTGTAATGGATTTCTTATTCTGATGAAATTTTGTAAATAGACCCCTAAATAGCACTGCTATGGAAAAAAGCATTGAATTACCTCTTCCTTCCAATGTACATGTAAAATTCAATATGCTTTCATGAGAAATTGAGATTCACAAGGGGAAATGCACTTTGCTGTGAGTTAATGAACAAGTTAAATGAAAAAAATATGTAAAAGGGGGAAAAAGATTGATCCTGGAATTCTATTGTAAATTCTAAATTGTATTTACTTCTGAGTGTTTATCGTAGTAAACTAATATAAAGTACATAGTACATGCTCTAGAGAATTGATTGGCTTAATTAGCTTTGAACTTGCCATGTTGGAGAGATTGCCATATTCTATTAAACCGTTTTGTTTCTAAAAATTAAATATCACTGTAACTATGGAAATGTAGACTTTGTTCCATTAGTGAGCTAGACTAGTGTGCTTGTTAAAGTCATATTCACTAGTTCAGTTCTTAGTGGATGGAGGCACAAACTTTCAGACTTTATATTGATTGTAGAATTCATACTATGTTTACAAATAATCCTGTTTTCTGCATTCCCAGGATGTTTTGGAGAGCTGCTGCCAGTCAGTATACTGGCATAATACCAGTATATACCATAATACCAAATTAGATGGTCAGATAATATAACCATAAAGCAAATTTTTGTACCGTGTTTCCCTGAAAATAAGACGGGCTTATATTTTTTTGACCCCGCAAAAATGCCCCTGGCCTTATTTTCGGGGGGGGGGGGGTTGGCTTATTATTTTTGGGGTGCAGGCGGGGCGGGGCATGAGACGCACCACTTATTGGAGTTTGCCAGCTCCGTGGTCTCTCGGCTAGTCTCTTTAGGGTAAAAAACTTGCAAACAGACAAGCCGAGAGACCACGGAGCTGCAAAACTCCAGTAAGTGGTGCGTCTCTCTTGGCGGGGCTGGGCAGGCGTCCTACCTGGGACTGGTCCTGGGACCTCCATCGCGTTCTTACATCTTCTCTCCACGGCAGCCTGTTCCAAAAGAGAACGCCACACGAGTTCGAGAAGTTTGAACTTGTGAGACGTTCTTTTGGAATGGGCTGCCGTGGAGAGAAGACCGTAAGAATGCGACCGAGGTATCGGGACAAGTCCTAGGTAGGAGGGGCATCTCACGCTGGGGTTTGGCAGGGCGGGAGGGCGTGGCGTGGCGGGCGTCCCTTCAAAATGCTTCGAAGTCCTTCGAAGCAGTTTAAAGGGATGCGTTTTGCCTGCCATGAAGGGAACTGATACTTGCCTCCTGTTCTTCGGGGAACATCGGTTCCCTTCATGGCAGGCAAAGCGCATCCCTTTAAAATGCTTCGAAGGACTTTGAGCACTTCGGGTGGGGGATGGGGCGGGGCGCGACGAGTGAGGAAGGCAGCGGCGACAGGGAAGCGGCGAACTGCCAGACGCTGGTAAGATGAGCGTCTCGCAGCCCAGCCCTCCCCCTCCGCTGCCTCCGTCTGGCAGTTTGCCGCTTCTCTTGCTTGGCAGGTCTTTGCAGGGAAACTCCTCGAAATGAAAAGTTATCGCGAGTGTGAGAAGTTAATTGCTCGCACTCGCGATAACTTTTCCTTTTCATTTCAAGGAGTTTCCCTGCAAAGACCTGCCAAGCAAGAGAAGCGGCGAACTGTCAGACGCTGGTAAGATCATCAGGCACAATTTGGGGGTGGTAAGAGAGGCAGGGGAGGGGGAGGGCTAGGCTGCGAGACGCTCATCTTAGCAGCGTCTGGCAGTTCGCCGCTTCTCTTACTTGGCAGGTCTTTGCAGGGAAACTTCTTGAGGGATCTCTCTCTCTCTTTCCGGGCCAAAAGAGTGCCGCCGCAAAAAGAGCGGCTCCCGGCATGTCCTCCCCCTTTCCCCCGGAAGTAGTTGGGGGGGGCTTATTTTCGGGGGGGTGGCTTATTTCAAGGCATGTCCCGAAAAGCCCTGTGGGGCTTATTTTCGGGACATGTCTTATTTTCGGGGAAACACAGTACTTATGTTCTGTCTCATTGAATGTAATGTGGAAAGGAGCCAACAAAAATGTGCCATAGGTTTTGCTTATTTGTCTACCCCACCCATATCAAAATAAGACAGAAATAACAAAGTAGAACTACTGAAAGTACATGTTTAGGAGTAGCATTTCAAAGTGTCTGTAAGGAGGTGGGCAATGATTAAGGTTAGGGACAATAAAAAATACAAGATTTAAAAAATACAGAAAAAGTAGAAAAAGAAAGATTATATAAAGGAGAAAGAAAAAGTGAAGAATAACAAAAAGAAAAAAGATATCTAAAGCTATTTCCAGTCTTCATTGTAGCGCTTACATAACAATTATCATCTCCACCTTCTCATATTGCATATCATAGTTCACTTCTTCCGATAAACAAATCTCTTAAATCAATAAATTCCAAGAAGAATGTGATTAGCATAGTAACCTAGACATGCGGTTGCATTCTAAACATTTAAGGCATTATATTCAAGCTTCATAAATTCAGAAGAGTAAAACCAAAAGATTTGTTTTAATATTTAAGCTCAAAGCTTTTACCTATATTCATACACTATGGCAGAAATACCTATCTCTTGAGTTAATATCGGTCCGTTCCACTAGATCTGGTAGAGTAGGCATGTTTCAGATACCATTGGAAAGGAGACATGCCTTCTCTGCTGCAGCACTGTTATAGAACATTCTTCCCTCTGAAATTAGACCAGCTACATCCCTTTGGTATTCCAAAATGGCCCCTAGTCTTGGTGATGTTGTCAGGCCTGGGGCTTCCAGGGAGAGAGCACCTACAAAGTTGACTCCATTGTTGAAAAACTCCATTGTTTTTCCTCCCTGTCCTGTGAATTGTATTTCTGCTTTATTGGTATTCATTTATAAGGTTTTTTATACTGTATTTATTAAATATTTTATGGTTCTCATCTCACTGATATAGTGAACCAGGATGGCTTACAATATAATCAAAAGTACCCTGTTTCCCCCCAAAATAAGACATCCCCTAATAATAAGCCCAATCGGGCTTTTGAGTGCATGGCAATAAGGCCAAGCACTTATTTCAGGGTTCAGAAAAAATATAAGACAGGGTCTTATTTTCAGGGAAACACAGTAAAAAAGGTAATACAGGACAATTAAAATTAGGGCAGTTAACTAGAAAAGTTAAACGAATGAAGGCAAATATACGTGTCCCAGGATAATGTTGCAGGAACCAATCTGGGTCAGTCACTGGGACCAGAGGTTTAATCTTCTGATTAAAGCCACATTCAATTAGGCACCACATCGGAAGACTAAACCTCTCATTCCAATGACTGATCCAGATTAGATCCTGCAGAAAAGTTAAAAACCAAGATGATGGCAATCTGCAGGTGGGTATTTTCTCTATCCCATCCCAATGTAGTCAGCCACTATTGGGGCCCCAGGCAGGTGGGAGAGCCATGTTTTCAGACTGTTCCTTTGGGGTGGACCTCATCAACAATGGAAAAATTAGTGAGGTCCCACACAGTAGAAAAGGCTCTTTTCTTGGATCCTGCCAGTTAAAATTCTTTGGCAGATGGTATCCAAAGTAGGCCTTTTTTGCTGGAATGAAATGAGTGAGTTGGGCTAATCCCATCAGGGTTACATGGCTCCTCAGATACATTTTTTGTTTTTATTTATTCTTATTGATTTTTGTTAGTTGCCCAGAGTCACCTTTGGCGAGATGGGTAGCTGTATTAATTTGATAAATAGATGAAGGGATGAAGGATGGATGGATGGATAGGTAGATAGATTCATTGCTATTTTAATTGCCTTCCACTTAACCAGTTCTATTTTTTTGTAGGAATTGTTTTCTGTAACAAGAATTTTAATTTAATTAAAAAGCTAAACTTGGAAATTATCCAGGTGAACCAGATTTGTATGTACAGTATAATATAAGTATCCATATTTCATAATAGAAGATTTAATCAGATACTCTCTCATTAACAAGTATAAAAAGTGTAGCTATTGTTTCTATTATTAGTCCAATTTGAGAGGGCAGTCTATGGGATCCCAGAAATTTTTAGCTCTAATTTTTCTGCCCTTGGAGATTTTTGAGATAATGTTAAAGCTGTCATTTTAAAATATAGTAATTTTTCACCTCCATAAAGACACCAAGTGTCTTTTAAGTACCGTATTTTTCGTAGTATAAGATGCATCGGAGTATAAGACGCACCTTAGTTCTTGGGGAGGAAAATAGGGGAAAACAATCTGCCTACCAGGTATTCATCTGGCTAGCGTCCTTAGTCTGGTCAGCTTCAGCACATTATTTTATCCCCTGGTTAGGACTTAAAAAAACCTTCTTCTGAGAGAGTAACAATGAAAGAGCCTGCAAGCCAGTAAGAGCTGGGAAGATTGTTAGCACCTGGTTAGGGCTAGAAAAAAACTTATTCGGAGCAGCTTCAGCACATTATTTTATCTCCTGGTTAGGACTTAAAAAAACCTTCTTCTGAGAGAATAACAATGAAAGAACCTGCAAGCCAGTAAGAGCTGGGAAGATCGTTGGCACCTGGTTAGGGCTAGAAAAAAACTTATTCGGAGCAGCTTCAGCACATTATTTTATCTCCTGGTTAGGACTTAAAAAAACCTTCTTCTGAGAGAATAACAATGAAATAACCTGCAAGCCAGTAAGAGCTGGGAAGATCGTTGGCACCTGGTTAGGGCTAGAAAAAAACTTATTCGGAGCAGCTTCAGCACATTATTTTATCTCCTGGTTAGGACTTAAAAAAACCTTCTTCTGAGAGAATAATAATGAAAGAACCTGCAAGCCAGTAAGAGCTGGGAAGATAGTTAGCACCTGGTTAGGGCTAGAAAAAAACTTATTGGGAGCAAGTAGAGCAATGAAAAAAATTCTGCAAAGACTTAGGGCTGGAAAAACATTCTTTGGAGAGAGTAACAATGAAAAAGCCTGCAAGGTAAGAGCTGGGAAGATCTGTTAGCACCTAGTTAGGGCTGGAAAAAAAAGTTACATTCGAAGTATAAGACGCACCCAAAATTTCAGCCACTTTTAGGGAGGAAAAGGGTGCGTCTTATACTCCGAAAAATACGGTATCTATAGTGTTCCCACTTTTAATTAAAGTGTCACCAGATGCATAAAGCCACATCTTTTGAAATTTTTAGGCCCATGTGTTTCTTTGTGTTTCTTAGGGACTGACACCTACATGTATCTCTAGCTCCTCACATAACTAATCAAAATTGAAATAAATCAATATCAAGCCATAACAAAGAAGTTACGCTTTATTGAAAAATAAGCCTAGAAATCTTCATCTCAACTCATCTCCAACAAAGGGAAGACCAAGTGCTTGAGCCATGAGGCTTATTCTCATGACAATATACCTTGGATTATTACATCTGAAGTAAATCATTGCATACATTTAGCTATGTTATCTTTTCTGCTTCTGATTCAAGGAAAGTCATTGCCTTTATGGTTTGGTGTTTCCTACTATGTTGACAAGGAATTGTAATGCTGTCCTAAGTTTGATTATTGTTTTACATATTACAGATGACTCAATGTTTTTTAATCACCTTGTGAGTCTGGAATGCTTTCTGGAGTTTATCATTTTTCACATTGGAGTAGTTGCCGTTGCATGCTGCTTTCATATGATATTTACTTGTTCATTTCCATGCTATGCTTGTAGCATAGAAAAGCGTGGGCAATTAAAATACAATGCTTAGTGAACACATTTCATGAAGATACTTAGATGTTTCAGCTGAATATTGTTAAGGTATCATAGTTTGAAAGCATGTCTAGCTGCACAGAAAGTATCCTGCATTGGCAATGGTATATCCAGTTATTCTGGGCCTTAAAAAAATTCTACTTCTGCAAGATCTTCCAGCTGAATCTATCTATCTATATATATATATAATCTAAGTGTAGAAAGTTTCTGCGGAGTTGGATTTTCGTTCTCTTTCCCCCAAGAGTAGCAATAAAAACAATAATACTAATACAAAAATATTAAAAGTTTATTTAAATGCTGCATATAGCTGCCCTATTCACTGTAATGGGGAAAAACTATTGTTTACATGATATTGATTCTTGCATGATATTGATCTTTTTAGATATAGACATGTACCATTATGTGTATTTTCCATTGTTTCACTACTAAGTGTTTTCTGCACTTTATTTCTTGACTTCTGATTCCTTTAGATCAGAGGTCTTCAAACTTGGCAACTTTAATACTTGTGGACTTCAACTCCCGGAATTCTGGGAGTTGCCAGAATTCCACAAGTCTTAAAGTTGCCAACTTTGAGGACCCCTGCTTTATATTGATAGTCCTAAAAGGTCTACCCCCTCAATATCTCCATTGTCAATTCTAAGGTTAATTGCTGTAGCAGTATCATTTGCTTCACTCTTCTGTTTGTATTCCACACTTATATCTACTCTTACTCTCTTTATATATAATCTTAATAATAAATGCTTCTTGACACTTTTTAGAGCTTGCATATCATTAGCATTTTCAGCTATCAAACAGTGTAGTTGACAGGGTGGATTTGATTTAAATTAAGTCGATTTTAATCACGATTTAAATCATGATTTAAATCACTAGTAAAAAGGCTTGATTTAAATCAACTCGATTTAAATAATAATTTTTAAAGAATAATAGTCATCTCTGTCCCGCAGCGGCTCCTCTGACCCGCTGTTGACTCACCAATAGTCCCATTCATTTTAATGGGATGGCTGGTGATGCAGTGGCACAACAAGGTGAGGGACATGGCAGGCAGCAGGTGAGTGGATGCCGGCTAAAAGGTGCTGCCATGTTGGATCTGAAATGACAGGTGCTCTTTAATATATCTATAAGCTGCTTAGAAGGTTTCACTTTCATTTTTACTGCTTGCCCTTCTTCCTCACACTTAGAGCCTGGTGCTACAGATGCATTTCTCTTCAAACAATCATAGAGTTTGTAGTGTACATAGATTTGCAAAACAATGGGATAAAGGAATATTCCTGAACTTTGTTTTATGATTTATCTTATGGTTACTGTGAAATTGCGTAAATGCATCAATGTTATCTCAGCTTGCAGAGCTTGGATTCATTGAATGAGTTTATCAAAAATGTAAATATTGCAGAATATATAGCCTCATGCTACATAACTAAGCTCCATTTCATGCTGAATCAACTAAATTATTAATGTATCATAAATAGAAAACTCTCTTGATAGATTTTTTACTTCAAAAGTATTTTATTAAAATAAATTTGATAAAAAAACAAAAAATCCAATTTAAATAAAAAAATCCGGTTTACATTTAAAAAAAAAAAATCATCAATTTTTATCTACCCTGGTAGTTGATCAGCATACCACAAGTTAATAATGTTTCTTCCTCCAATTTCAAAGCTATGTTTATTTATTTATTTAAAACATTTATTAGGCCACCCATCTTCTAACCAACTGAAAGGCTCCCAGTGCTTATTTGTCTTCTAATCCATCTTATCTTGGTATATAATTAAGCACATTGAACAGTTAAAGAAAAAGTATACAGTTTTGGCTCAGTTCTTTGACAATGTGAAGTCTGTTTCACCACGTTCTGTCTGTATTGTGGTTTCTTGTCTGTGTATAGTTTAACATAAGGACAATGGGGTGTTCTAGGATTCCCATTTTCTTAAGAACATTCCTTATGGTAGAATCCTGTAATGGAAATAATGGGGGGGGGAAATGTAGTATGATCTAGGAAACAGAAATGAATCCATATTATGGGTTCTTCTCCTTTGTTTAGGTTTCATATAAGGACAATGAGGTGCTCTAGGATGCTCATTTTCCCAAGGACATTCCTTACCTTGACATATATTAATTTCTTTTTGGGATTCTTTTGCTTTCTCAAACATCCAGTGTGTATCTCTTATTTCTCAATTTATCTAAAACTCTTGAACATCTGACATTAGTATTCTTGTAAGTAGGAAATATCTTTGCTAGTACGGGTATCCTCAACTTATAACAGTTCATTTAGTGACTGTTCAAAGTTACAGCAGCACCGAAAAAAGTGACTTATGACCGTTTTTCACAGTTACGACCTTTGAAGCATCCCCATGATCATGTGATCAAAGTTCAGATGCTTGGCAACTGGTTCATATTTATGACCATTGCTGTGTCCCAAGGTCATGTGATCTCCTTTTGTAACCTTTTGACAAGCAAAGTCAATCAGGGAAGCTCGTAGATTCACTTAACAACCAGGTTTACTAACTTATCAACTGGAATGATTCACTTAACAACTGTGGCAAGAAAAATCATAAACTGGGGCAAAACTCACTTAACAAATGTTTGACCCAGCTGCTGTGGCCTAGAAGTGGAGCTCTTGCCTCATTATCAGGAGGTTGTGAGTTCAATCCTAGGTAGAGGCAGATGTAGGGTCTCCTGCTTGGGCAAGGGGTTGGACTAGATGACTTGCAAGGTCCCTTCCAACTCTGTTAATCTGTTAAATCTGTTAAATCTGTCTCACTTAAGAACAGAAATTTGGGGCTCAGTTGTGGTCGTAAGTTGAGGACTATTATTGGATGTTATTTACTGCTTATTGTCTCTTGTGACAGCTCTGAAATCTTCGTTAAGTTCCTTTTAGAGATCTTTCTCGGAGGATTTTTCTTTTTTAATTTGGCTTCTCTTCTGTTTTTGGTAACTTGCACCATTTGTTCTGACATCCAGTTTGCTTTCTTTGGTTTCTTGGTCAATGGAGTGTTTTTTCACATTCATCTTTGGCAACTTTGACTTTATTTCCACATTGCTTCTAGATCCTTATCAGCGAGGTTCTTGACTTTAAAGCAATTCCTGATATTCTCCTTGTAAATGATGATTATACACGCAAGGTTACATTGCGGAATTTGATTGTCTTTGTATTTCCACTTTAGCTTAGCTTTGAACTCACACATGTAAAATTTGCAATCTGTTTAGAATTAGTCCCCTGGCCATGTCTTTGTTGTTATTGAGCTCTTCCACTTCCTTCTGCTAATATAATCTATTTGATTTCTGAAATAAGTAGCTCAGGTTGGTAATTGGGCTTTTGGTCTGAGCTCCGACAAATAGGCATCTCCACTACACAACATCAACAGATCACAACCTATCATCTCACAAGAAATCGGACCACTTCTCAGTAACAACAACCAGCCATTCAAAGAGACTGAAAGACTATGACTCAAAAGTAGCCAAACAAACAACATCCACCCTAATTTGCATAATTTACATTAAAAAGTATTTAAAGACCAGTGCTCTGACAGACGAGCACAATTCAAAGTGCATTGATGATGTCTCCTTTAATGGTAATGAAACGTTTGGAACCAAATTGCCAAGCTCGGAGCTCAGACCAACAGCCCAATTTGATTTCTCTCTGTTCTGTCTGATAAAGCCCATTGTTTTGGTTATTTGAAGAATGTGTTAGAAATGAAGAAATCATTGGCTGACAGAACCTGATAAGTCATGTCCCCCTTCATTTATGTTTCCTAGGCCATGCTATATTTTCTTCAATATTTCCAACTTTGGCATTACAAGGTTCCATCATAAACATATTTTGCTCAGGCATTCTGTTAATTTCAGATTGAACCTTCCGATAAAACGTGTCAACTTCCTCTTCTGCAGCAGTAGTTGGAGCATAAAGTGGACAGTCGTAATGGTAAATGATTGTCTATGAAGTCTAATTAATATTAGACTTCACATTGTATCCAAATACTATTTTTTGCTGTATCTTTCCATTTATGAAAGCAGCACCATTCCTTCTTTATTTTTCATGTTTGGAATATCAAATAATATGATCTTAAGTGTCCAATTTTAGTTTGTTTTAATTCACTGATGCTTTAGATCAGAGGTATTCAAACTTGACAACTTTAAGACTTGTGGACTTGTCCACAAGTCTTGAAGTTGCCAAGTTTGAAGACCTTTGCTTTAGATGATGGTGTGTAAACAATTCATTTCAATGTTCACTATGCGGAGTTTTCCAATATACATTTTATTTCCCTTAAGCTCTATATTCCCACAGTAATTCTGGTGTGACCCCTTTGGGTTTTCTTTTTATGTGTGGTAACATCAACCAGAAAATCTCAAAGGCTTTAACTGAGCCACTTTTTCTTGGCAAATGTGAGATTTAGCATTGCCTTCTCCCACTTTATATGAAATGATGCCTTTGCCATTGACACTCTTGTGAACATCTGCCTCCAGCATTTTCCTGTGCGGCTACTGACTTACAAAGGTACCGACTTGTTTTAGTTATGCAGTTGGGATGGCATTCAAATGGTAAGTGTGTGTAAAAAATGAGTTTTTTACTCATTTTTTACACACGCACACACACACACACACACACACACACACACACACACACACACACAGATATATATATATATATATAGAGAGAGCATAGTAGGAGATGCAGGAGGATGTGTTGTTGGATCAAAACAAAACTATTACCTAGGTTTTCTATTAAATCAACTACCTGTTTGACCATTTTTATTGCAGGTGGATTGTGTTTTTACATATGTGACAATATACAAAAACAAACCCTTTTCACCATACATTGTAATATATTATTGTGCATGCAATTTGTAAAGCAATCTTCATCTATTGCAGAATGTTTCATATTGATATAAACCAGGGGTGAAATCCTCCCGGTTCACTCTTATCTGTTGGTCGCCGCAGAGCCGAACAACCTGGTGGCGTTCACGGCGCGGGGCTTTCCCCACCCGCTTCCCCCGCCCACCTGGACGCCGGCATTTACGTTCTTTTGCCCTTTGCGCATGCGCAAAGCGTTCTGCTTGCGCAGAGGGCAAAAGAACGCAAATGCCGGGGTCCAGGCGGGCGGGGGAAGCCCCGCGCTGTGAACGCCACCAGGTTGTTCGGCTGTGCGGCGACCAACAGGTAAGAGCGAACCGGGAGGATTTCACCCCTGATATAAACCCTGCAGTAACTGATATTTCATGATAGCTATTTTTAGAATGATGATTTTGCTTGAATGCATTATTTTCTCTGTTAAAATTCTTTTCATTCTTTAAGTGAGTTACCAGTAAATTTCTCAGATGACTATGAACGCACACATAAAGTTCCTTAAAATGCTGTGGGTGAGCTATTATCTGCAAATAAGTAGGAAAAAATAATTTCAGTTGACCTTTAGGTGGCAGTATGTCTTTAGAGTTGCTTATATATGCCTTTATGTCCTTGGTGGATAATGGAAATGCCAGAAATGGTAGATTTTGATTAGATTGTGTTATTATGTGGCCATAATTTACAGAGTACAGCATATATTTTTATTTTACCTTATATACTAGTTCAATAGTCTTAGTTATAACAATAAAACTATATGACTGAAAAATTATGTCTTTTTAATACATAACTGATATTGAACTGACACTATTTGATTGCACTTATTAACTTTTGGAGTATAAAACTTCAATAATTAGATACTATTTTATTTATGTCAGACATTTAAAATGGTACTTTTATTTTAAAGAACTTAAAGTGGATAGTTTTAGGTTTCCAATTATAACCAGTTTGTAATTGGAATTACAACTATAGTGTACATTTATAGTTAACTTTTCTTTCTGTTTATGTTAAGACACTATTCTAGAATAGCAGTTATATTATTACTTTATTTCAGAGATTTAAGATTAAATTCAGCTGCTCACACACACACACACACACACACATATATTCTCCATTTTTTGTAAAGCATACAATAAAGGTTGCTACTTTGAGTTATTTAGATTCTGTTGGAAATATGTACTGGCTAAACTAGCTTTGACTAGTTCAGTGTTGAATTGTGAATTTAAGATAACTAATAGAATGATATTATACATTATATATGTGAATATATATATCTATATCTATCTATCTATCTATCTATCTATCTATCTATCTATCTATCTATCTATCTATCTATCTATCTATCTATCTATCTATCTATCTATCTATCTATCTATAATATTGTATATATGAATATACAAACAACATTTACAAAGGTAAATTTAATAAAAATTAGAATAAAATATAGTGATAATCTCATCCAAAGTTTCCAAGTAAAGTCAGAGGACGACATCATTTGTGAACGATTTTATTAGTATGCTCCATAAATGTTTGAAATCTTGCTAATTTATCTTCGTAAGGCTACTTAGTTAACTACCATTCATTGTTACATAAACTTAAATACTGTTTTCCATGATTATGAGAACTTAAAAATACAAAACCAAATATGAAGAGTACAAATACTAATACTAAAATATTTAAAAGTATTTAAAATCCAAGTAAGGATAGAAAGCTCATTTTTACACAGCTAGTAAATGAAAAATAAATGCACCAGTAGTATTTGATTCTATTTGTTCCATAGAAGTTATACTTTAGCAAGTTTAGGAAAAAATGCTTCTGAAAAGATGAAGTGTTCCAGATGTAAGAGAACTATGTATAGGTTCTTTTATGATCAGTTTCATAAAAAATTGACTTTTCGGTTCCCCTCGTCTACTAAAATTGTATCAATTCCATTTTGTGTATGTTTGCCGTTCATTTTCAGGCAAAACATTATTTGGGCTTGGGGAATTTTTTTTATACTAATCTGTAGGTGTTCCATATCCAGAGTGCAATAAAATAATTTTTTTGTCATATTACAAGATGACAATTCATTCAAGATTAGCAATTCATTCTAAATAGCTGATTGGAACACTGTTTCAAATTTGAAATGGGTTCTGTCTTATAGAAAGATATTTTGATAACAAATTTGATTTTATTGGAAGAGTTGCAGCTTAACAAGATAGTCCTTGTTTAGCAACTGCTTTGCACAGCAACATTTTGCAGTTAAAATGGTGATGAAAAAGTAGTTTTGTCACTAATCTTCACATTTACGACCCATGCAGTCTATAAAACAAAAGAAAGCTGAAGTAAGATTGTAAGCACAGTTGTGGTTTCATTTAGTACCATTTCACCAATAACTGACTTGCTAGTGCAATTATGGTCACTAAATGACTATTCTCCTTAATACCTTCTTTGTGTAGGGAGAAATTATTTGGCGGCTTGGATGACAGAGTTTTATGTAGGAGAGCCATTCTCAAGTGGAGTTCTGCGGACCCCAAGTTTCAGCAACAAGTCACTAGGAGTTTTGGATGACATTATTTTTTTAAAACAAGCATAATTTTTAAGCAGGGCTCTCTGAAACCTGAAAATTAATTCAGGAATTGCTGCATAGTAACATAGGTTGAGAAAGACTACTCTGGATATAGGAGATTGAAATCACATATTTGATGTTTAAAAGATTAGCAATTCATTCTAAATAGCTGATTGGAACACTGTTTCAAATTTGAAATGGGTTCTCTTATAGAAAGATATTTTGATAACAAATTTGATTTTATTGGAAGAGTTGCAGCTTAAAACACATTTTGAGCTCAAAACACTTCTAGTGAGATTGGAACCCTTATTGTAAGGTCAGAATTTTATGAATTAATAAATTATGTAACAATGATTGAGCTAGAATGGAGTCACTGGTTCAAATTCATTCTTAACTTAAAGAGGTTGGTTTCTAAAGTCCAAGTTAATTTTGAGAAATTTATAGTAATATCTGGACCTCTCTGGTTTGACAAGCCATCTCACTGGGGAAAATAGAAGTGCATATATTTGAGTTGTTGACATACATGCAATTTTATTATTAATAAAACACTCTAAATAAGATTATCTTTGCTAAAAGTTACTTGTTCATATGGACATTTTAATAGTAGGAAACAAGTAAGTAGGAAACATATGAGCACAAGTTTTGAAGCAATATAACATACTTAGGTGAAGTATTTCAGAAATGCTAAATATTTAGGTATCCAGCTCTTTTGTATAATTCAATTTTTGTATAATTCAACATTGTATTCCAAGTACAACAACTGCTGTGCTTTATCACAGCTGTCATTTTTTAAATGTGTATTTTTGAACTTTTTATGTTTGAGTTCTCACATTTTATGCATATATGCTATTCTGTCAAAATTCACTATTTTTTCTCTTGTAATGCACACATAATAGCTTGTTTATATCTTTTGTTCAGTGTGGATTTTGTATACTTCGTATTTCCTCTTTATGTGTTAAGTTATACAAATCACATATACTGTGTGATATGTTAATGTGTTTAGAAATGCATAGCATTTACTTATTTATCAGTTTTCAGCCTGACTATTGAGAAACAGCTGGGGATTTGGCTAAGGCTTTGTATAGTTTAATGTGTAGATATTAAGACTAAATGAAAAAGATACTTTTACTTGATCTGTTTTTTTAAATTTCATGTTTCATTGAAATGATTTCATATAATTTACTTTCTACATATAATAGTAGCTGCCTTGCAAGTGTTTTGCAATTGTAAATTTTTTAGCAATTTTAGTACGCGTTTTGATAAAGAATTCAAACATTTTTCTGAAAGTGTTGGCATATTTTATATTCTCATGATAAACATTTTCAAATGTATACTATTTTATGCTAGTAAATTAAATGCATATTTGAATTAGTTTTTAAAAGCTTAAACTATTTTCCTCTTGTAATGCTTCATGGTGGTATTTTGATGAAAATAACTCTATGCGCCCAAATAAAGGACAGTTGTACATAGGTCTAATTCTCACATATATTAAGCTAGGATATTCTATTTTTTTAAAAAAGGTTGCTTCTTAAATGAGCTGTGTTAAGTGGTTCAATCATAAACTATACTGTTGTGTGTGAATTCACAAACCATGTTTCTCCAAAAGAAGGCAAAATCATGTAATAAGATGTAGCATGATGAGACCATTAGACCAGTGTTTCCCAACCTTGGCAACTTGAAGATGTCTGGACTTCAACTCCCAGAATTCCCCAGCCAGCAAATGCTGTCTGGGGAATTCTGGGAGTTGAAGTCCAGACATCTTCAAGTTGCCAAGGTTGGGAAACACTGCATTAGACAATGCAGATAAAAGCCATTGGTGCCTTATGCTTACCAACTATATTATGGCTTAATTATTGGCATAATTATATGTACAATTGCACTTTTTTCTATGTTTTTAGCAGTAAGATTGTTTTACCAAACTGCAACATGAAGCAATGCAATTTGAAATAATATCTGTATTTTTACTCCATGAAGTTAGAATAAATTATTGTATAGTTTAAAAAGTGGTATATAAAAAGTAGTATATAATACTTTTAAAACTTATTCCATCTCTGAAAATTACAGCAGCTAAATGAAATGTGAGATGCTTTTCTCAATGTAATTCAATTTTTTTTGGTAGTCAATGTGCAAAGGTTATCTTTTTCCTTAATTGCTTTTAATGCAATATTTGCAAGAGTGAAAAGAGAACCTTTGTTATTTATTTATAGAAAATAAGAGTCTAAAGAATATAAGTAGTTTTTTATTTGACTTGATCTGCCCAAATTTTGTTACATCTAATTTTAATTCTCTAAACTGTTATCAGCAATTAATACTTTACTTTTTGATATGTTTGTCTGAAAGCAAAGTGATGAGTTGAAGTACAAATATGAGCATCAAAACAGGAGGTTTAAACGGTTTTATTCATTAAAATATATTTTGTTTACTCATAAATAAAAAGTAAATGTCTTAAATCTGGATTTTTATTTAATGATCTTCTTAAAACAGTCTACTCAGTCGACATTGCCAGCTGGTTTCCAGTGCCCTGTTTGAAATCTTTTTAAAAAGCTCTGTACAGGATATTCACTATCTGAAAGATTTAAACAGTCTTTCCATAACAGCATTTGTAGATTGTGTTTCATAGTAACTACCATAACATTCACAGCGTTTAAGAGGACAGAGAAGCTGACATGAAAAGATAGTAATTCATGAAGACTTGGCTTCACAGTGTGTGTATAATCCTTCATGCTCTCAATGGTACCATAACCTCTGTGCCCACCAGAACAAAAGAAACTGAATTGGAAATTGTGGGAGCTGGGGAATGTTCCATTGCCAGTGCAACGCATGGCCCATAGGCCTTGTCAGGACTTAGTTTGAGGTCCTTTATTCTTTCTGACAGATGTGAGGTAAGTTCTATGAGGTGGAAGTCATTACTCGAGTGAGGGCAATGTCAGATCAAAAGTAACCAGTGATCAAACAAGGTAAAGGGTCTGTGGAAAATAGGCTTGCTTTCTGGCTTTGACACCTGCCTGATCAGGGGTGAAAATGTGTCTTGTGTGTCAGGTGAAGTAGATTTTCTTTGATGTACAGTGAATGGGAAAAGATGGAAAGTGAATTGGAGACAGGAAGATTCTGATTTCCTTTTTCTTCTGCAGCTATTAAGTCTGCTTTTGTTACATGATTCTGATATTGGCTGTGCTTTTGTTGTAAGGTTTGTGAATAACCCTCAATAAATTGTGAGATGTTCATGCTTGGGCAGCATACCTAAAGTGCCTTAGAAATGCTAACTAAAGTTATACATACTCTTCTTATTGCTGATGAAAATAAGATATATAAACTTTTAAGAAAATAATAATTGATATATTTGTGCTATGAGGAAGGAACAGTGTTGAGCAATTAACTTGTAAAACTACATTTTGGGGAAAATCTTTGGCTAGCTAAGGAAGTTTATGTTAGAAATTATGCTTTACATGCAACTCCGAATTACTCAATCATGCAAAACATTATACTGTAAAATACATGAAAGTCACTAAAGCCAGAAAATTTAGTGAATTAAAAACCCTATAATCTGATGGAAATATTTTCTGATGCAAATTTTAATGGAAAAATCCAGTAAACTAACTTTTCTATCTGGTCCTTTTCCTACTATTCTTCAGAAACTAGGAATCGGAAAACCATATGAGCAATGTGTCACTCAGGCAAGAAAAATGAAATAAAGGATCCATTCATATGTGATTCTTCTTCCTAATTTACAGGAGTTATTTTCTTTCCATTGAGCTGTTATGCTACCCCCTATTCCACTCCCATTCAGATTGCAAGTGAATGGTTTTCTAGCGCTCTATTGGTAGTAGGTGTTAAGGGAAAGGAAAATCAGTTTCCACTTCCTCCTATTAAAGGCCAAGTACCTTGGTCCAACCCAGTGGTGAAATCCAAATTTTTTTACTATCAGTTCTGTGGGCGTGGTGTGGGAGTGGTGTGGCTTGGTGGGTGTGGCAGGGGAAGGATACTACAAAATCTCCATTCCCACCCCACTCTAGTGGAAGGATACTGCAAAATCCCCATTCCCTCCCCACTCCTGGGGGAACGATATTGCAAAATCTCCATTCCCACCCCACTCTGGGGCCAGCCAGAGGTGGTATTTGCCGGTTCTCCGAACTACTCAAAATTTCCACTACCGGTTCTCCGAACTACTCAAAATTTTCGCTGCCAGTTCTCCAGAACCTGCTGGATTTCACCCCTGGTCCAACCCCACATTTTGGGTTAATAAGCCAGATATCTCAACTTTTGATGTCATTAGTGCATTTTGTTGCATACGCTTATTCTTTAATTGGGCTTAGGAGCAAAAAAATAACCAAACCCTTCAGTGAAATGTTATTCACCTTGTTATTACCAATTAAAGTCCTTCTATTCCTGCTTTGCCATCGCTTTAGTTTCTGGGTTTCCTTTATAAACAGTTCCAAATTTAAGGTATTCTAATTATCTAATCAGGAGCTTATTAAGACATGAAATACTGTTGGCAGGGTATTCCTATTCAGAAATAGTTGTAGCTAGTGAACCAGATGGTAAAAGAACTTCAGGTGATAAAGCAGAATCAAAGAATACTAGCAAGCTATGAGCCAGTGTTATAAAAGTACTGACATTATCATTGAAAAGAATCTGTATTTTAAATATATTTTACACTTTTTTCCTGTGTTCTGTGTTGCACAGACATAACACAGGAGTGAAAATGGTGATCCCGTAATATTGCCAACTTTTCCTTATTTTTGTAGAATCCTGCTGCTTTATTTTAAGTGCCATCTTGACAAGAAGGATCTGTTTTTGTGAGTAGATATCTTTACCACTCACCTGCTTGTAGCTTTTCCTTGACACTATCCCTGAAGGGAAGAACTTGGAAGATTTCTAAACAATCAATTGCATACAAACCCAAGGAGATTGCTATAAATCACTATAAGATAACATAATAAAAATGACATAATACAGAAATGTGATGCTTTTAATTGGATTTTAATTGTAAGCAGAGTATAAATGCAATTACTATTTTACATAATTATGGTAGTTTCCAAGCAACTAAGAATGAAAAGCTATGAGATACAGAGGTAGAAGCTAATAAATATTCATGACTATCAAAGATGCTTAAGGAGAAAGTAATGCAGATGTTCTTTGTTCAATTTTAAGAATCCTACAAAATTAATTTTTGAAAGTAACAAAAGCAACAAAATGGTCCACTCTCTTTTCTCTAATCTTCCTGTATTGTCAGAGAAGATTTAAGGCGGGGAGGGGGGTGTATTCTAGTTCTATAGAACACTGTAAGCCAGGGGTCGGGAACCTATGGCTCGCGAGCCAGATGTGGCTCTTTTGATGACTGCATATGGCTCGCAGCAGGGGTGAAATCCTCCCGGTTCGCCCGGGCCAGTCCTTCGGCGTATAGCCGATGGAACTGGCGGCGGTTGCGGCGCGGAGCTTCTCCTGCCCGCTTTCCCGTCCCGGCTGAACACAATCACCGCTTTCCCGTCCCGGCTGACCACAATCATTTGGGTTATTTTTCCCTCTGTGCATGCGCGCGCATGCACAGAGGGAAAAATAACCCAAATGGCGGCGTTCAGCCGGGACGGGGGGAGCTAAAAAACGGCCATGGCCACATCCCCGCCGTTCTCCAGCCAAGCGGCTGAAGAAGCCCCAGAGCCCCGCCGCCAACCTGCGTCTCCTGCTGGGAAGGAGCCTCTGTCGCTGTCTCTCGCGGGGTTCCAGCCACCCGACTGAGTCCCTGACCGCGGCACCGGCAGGGTTAATGCGTATGGGAGAGGAGAGAGAGCGCTACCGCCGCCGCTGCTACTTTCACCGCTTCGATATTTCTTTGGTGGGCGCGCGCGGGAGGGACCATGGAGCAGAGGCGCCCGGCAGCTTAAGGCAAGAGGCGGGTGGAAGACGCGGGCAGGAGCCTGTCGCCGCCGCCGCCACTTCTGGCATCCCCACGCCTCTCACCCCGCTCGCCGGGTGCCTCTGCTCAGCGGTCCCTCCTGCGGAGGCCCACCAAAGAAATATTGGAGCAGCGCAGCGGCGGCGGTAGCTCCTGCCCGCATCTCCCACCCGCCTCTTGCCTTAAGCTGCCGGGCGCCTCTGCTCCATGGTCCCTCCCGCGCGCGCCCACCAAAGAAATATCGGAGCGGTGAAAGTAGCAGCGGCGGCGGTAGCGCGCTCTCTCCTTCCCTCCCTGCATGGGAGGGAAGGAGAGAGCGCGCTACCGCCGCTGCTGCGCTGCTCCAATATTTCTTTGGTGGGCCTGCGCAGGAGGGACCGCTGAGCAGAGGCACCCGGCAAGCGGGGTGAGAGGCGTGGGGATGCCAGAAGTGGCGGCGGCGGTGACAGGCTCCTACCCGCGTCTCCCACCCGCCTCTTGCCTTAAGCTGCCGGGCGCCTCTGCTCCATGGTCCCTCCCGCACGCGCCCACCAAAGAAATATCAAAGCGGTGAAAGTAGCAGCGGCGGCGGTAGCGCTCTCTCTCCTCTCCCATATGCATTAACCCTGCCGGTGCCGCGGTCAGGGACTCAGTCTGGTGGCTGGAACCCAGCGAGAGACAGCGACAGAGGCTCCTTCCCAGCAGGAGACGCAGGTTGGCGGCGGGGCTCCGGGGCTTCTTCAGCAACCCACCCACCTACCTCGCTTGGTGCGGTTCCCCGCACTTGACGTCTTGGAAGAGGGCTGGGCGAGGGAGAAAGGAGCCACGTGGGGATTGGTTTGCAGGGAGAAAGAAAGAAAGAAAGAAAGAAAGAAAGAAAGAAGAAGAAGGAAGAAGAAGAAGAAGAAGAAGAAGAAGAAGAAGAAGAGAAAGAAAGAAAGAAAGAAAGAAAGAAAGAAAGAAAGAAAGAAAGAAAGAAAGAAAGAAAGAAAGAAAGAAAGAAAGAAAGAATCATTACCAATGCTATGATGGAAATCACCAACTCAAAGACAAATATCACTTTGGAGCAAGGAAGCTGCTACAGCAGCAACAAATTAAACAGCACAAAGACAGGGATTCTCTCAATATCCCATTGTCCCTATTGACATTTAGTTGAATTCACTTTTAAAATATATTATATGGCTCTCACTGAAATAAATTTCCAAATTTTTTGCTTTCATGGCTCTCTTAGTCAAAAAGGTTCCCGACCCCTGCTGTAAGCATTCACCCAGATGTTCTTGCACTATCCTTATGGATCTTTCCTGTCAGCTTAAGGAGGTGAGAAGCCGAGAGAAAGAACCCCATGGTCTTCACAATCAAAATGCTTCTGTCTGCAAGAGAATAAAAAACAATAATTGCTTGTTTATTTTTCTTAGGGAACTAGGTTAATAATTAGTTTAGGGAGGAGTTCCTGCATCTGGAGTGCTTATGTTACCTAGTGTTGTAGAAACACTATAACAGACCTTGAAGAGACATCAGCATTACTGTGTAATATCAGCATGATAGACTATTTCTATCCAAAATATAGAGGGAAACAACAGAATTTTTTTTTTTTAAATGCATGAATATAACAACATATGATGAACTGATAGTCATCATTAGTTAATTGTCCTAAAAAGAGAATGCTATTGTGAAAAAAGCAGCAATCTACAATGATTTTTCAGTTTGGATCAAGGCATCAAATCAACAATATGTTTCCAAAAAATTTACCTTATGTAATTTTTGTGACACATTTTTCCTTAGAAATAATATTTCCAATATGAGATGCCTTATTTTATTGTAGTGCTTGTAATAGCTTTATTACATTTATAGTTAGGGAAAATTAACTTGGATCTGTTACACTCAAATTAGCACTGTGACTATGTTCAATATTGTAGTATAATAGGGGACTGAAGTAATTGCAGTATTACAGTACTTGTCTAATTTCTTGTTATGCACTGTTTATAGTAAGATACGTAGTGGATATAGCATCCAGTGGATATAGCATCTAGTGTAGAGGAAAATTATGAAAATGTTCAGTTTGATAAAGTACTATGTATTCATCTCATATTAGAAGGCCTTGTTATTTAACTATAAAAGTTGGGATAATAGTTTCAAAGATGTGTATGTGTTTCAGAAGTGATTGTTGATGCTTTTCTGGTAAGTTACAGCTTTTTTCACTACCAAGTTAGATGTTACAGTATAATGGTAATACACTGTTCTATCATGAGATTTAGTATCTTAGTGACTTCATATTCATGTAGGGAACTTGAAAATGAAAAAGCTTAAAAAAGCAAAACATAGATAAATATAAAAGTAGTTTAGGATAACAAGGATAACCAAGGTTTCCTATATACAGAAAGAATTTTACAAAAATAATTGTGTTAAATTCATATGCCGTTGACAAACATTTATCTATATAGTATGGCAAGTGACTAAGAAAATACAATATTGAGCGTATATTTCCTTCTGAAAATTTTTAATATATGTTTGTAATATGTATATATCCTTTTATCATTAGATATACTATAAATTCTGCCTCTGTTGTGCTAGTAGAGCAAAATAGAATATACTTTTTAAAAGTAAATCCTAATCACCTTAAATATTAAACGTTCTTAGTTAAATTGTAGTTTAATATGCAATTTCAAAATTAGCTGTTGTGTATATGCTTTTTTTGCCACAGTTCTTTTCATTATTTCTATTTATATATGCAGTGATATTTTAAAGCAAGTGAGTGCCATAAGAAATATTCTTTTTTTATTTTAGATTTCATGTTTGGTTTTACTAATGAAAAACAGGATTTTTCACTATGCTCAGTGAAATAGGCTTGCCATAATAATCTTTTGTCTTCATTTCCATATTCAGTTCTATAAAACCTAGAAATGATTATATCCTAGAAATGATTATATTCCAGAAATCAGAAACCATTATTTATTGTATTTTATTTACAGTTATCTTTTGTTTTTATACTTGATATATACAATACTCTCAATTATTATTAGTAAACGATGTGTTTAGCATATATGTTTTTCAACTTTTTTAAGTACAGATAAGATTAGCACAGAGACAGTTGCTTCACTTTAGCACTTTTCAGAGTATTTTATCCAAATTTTAAGCAAACTCTTCAGTATTATTTTATTTTAAGGAGCTTTTTATAGATTTAGTTTTAACTGAAAGGGGTGAAGCTCCTTTACTCTTCTCTGTTGCCATAATTGTACTGGTGCAAAGTAGAATACTCTTGCTGGATTTATTTTATCTTGCAGAATCAAAGTAGCTGCAATATGGAGAAGTAATGTCAGAGCACAACGGAAAGAGGAGAATATCAGTTTAAAGTTCACTCATAGCTACTCACTGGTGAAGAGGGGAGACAGATTCAGTAAAAAGTAGATATGTCAGTAAATTGAGAGAATAGATTGTGATGTATTTGTGTAAGACAGCAGTTCGGGCACAGTTGATTTCCTGAAGACTGTAAATCATCTTCAGCATTCTATTATTTTGCTCTTAAAATGCAGTTTTCCATTCCCAAGAGAATGTAAGATGGGCATTTAATATATTTAAAAAATTATACTGAAGAAAGGTGCTGCTTCTATTTTAGTTTTACTTTTTCATTAAAAACCATAGTTTCTCATATGGTGTTGGTGCTTTTAGGTACATGAGTTCCTATAATATGAAATAATTTGTCTTGTTTTAATAAATAAATAATAAATATTTAATTTCAATAAATAAGCGTAACTTAAGTTTTATAACAAAAAATAGAAAACAATATAGAAAATATTGTCAAACAGATCTACAAATGGTCAAATTGTATTAAAATATTATTGAACTGTTTAATTTTATAATTATTTTATTGTTTTTAGTACACTGGCATTTGTTTTCTTTTGCCATGACAGATTTTTGTTCTTATAGAAACAGTATTATACAAGAGAAAGTACTTTGTTAGAATAAATTACAGAGTTATGTCTAGAGTTCCAAATTTCAAGTATATTTATGTGCATTCAGTTGTAATTATATGAATGGTTCATAATAATAGTCTCAGCTTCATATCTGAATAAAGGTGATAACTTTAAATTATGTTTAAAGTTGATTTTTCTGCCTTAATATGTTTCCCAGGAAAATGAACACATTAAGAAATGTGCTCTTTTTTCTATTGTGTTAACAGAATCGGAGGATTATAGGAAGCCTTGGTTAGCATTATGCCAAGTTATTTTTACAGAAAACAAACTTATTCTTGTCATTATTATTGATAGATAATATTTTAATATTTTGATACATAGTTTTAAAAAAATAAATAAGCAATGTTGTAGGATTTGGACCAATGACTTTGGAGGTGTATGTGGCATACAATATAGTTTTTTTGTGTTTATTCAAAGTAAAATGTTTGTTTTATTTTTCATTTTTCTAATCCTGGCAATATGTCAGCATTTTATTTCAAAAATTATAAATGGACAGACATCTCAATGGAACATCAAACATTTAACATATATGCTACATAATATCAAACATTTGCTAAATGAAATAGGTTTTATTTCATATGTTAATAGGAATAAGTTGTTTTACAAAATAAAATAAAAATGAACAAGTATGAAATATGTTTATTTCAGACATCAAGATATTCAGTTTTGGTGAAGATACTGTTTATGATATATATAATGTTTAAAAATGAATATTGACTTTTTAGACTATTTCCGTAGGATATTGAGATAAAAGGAAAACATTGTACAACTCAAAGAAATAGCATGGTAATTCATTTAAGGAAGATAGAACCTATCATCATTTTTTTCCTGATTAATTTACACCTCGTTCCATTTCAGATATAGCATAGCGATAATAAAACTTTCTTATTAGGCTGATTGTCTCTCTAACTTTCTACACATTTTCATTCCATTGACTTATTTTTGTTTAAATATAAAGCAATTGGTATCTAATGAAGCTAGTTTAGTGTTGCCTTCACATATTTTCAATAAGCAGTCTATTTGACCATAGCAATTTTTGCAGTGCTATTGTAATTTTAAAATTCACAATAATTAATTATGATCACTATTCATGATTATTTTGTGCACTTTTTTCCATAATGAAAACAAAAAACGGATAGCACACTTTCTTCAAGTTCAATTTTTTTTAAGTAGCATAAAAATAATTGTCTGATGAATTTATATTTTATTATCAGAAAGCCACTTAGAGGACTGTTGGGATCTTGGAGTTGAAACCCAGAAAGCCTAGCATTTAAACATTAGTTAAATATATTCTCCATATAGGAGATTGCTAATGGCTATTTAAGAACTTTGATTAATAATAATAATAATAATAATAATAATAATAATAATAATAATAATAATAATAATAATAATAATAATAATAATAATAATAATAATAATAATAATAATAATAATAATAATAATAATAATAATAATAATAATAGTAATAATAGATTTTTGAATTCCTGGCTATACCTTTCTGTTTATTTTGTGGCTTTGGCTTGACATTGTATCAGAATTCAAAATTTGTGCAGTCTCTTAAATTTTGTGTCCTTGAGAGAAATGTCTCTCTGGCTACTAAATCATATTCAACTATTTTTTAAAAATCTTGAAACATTTTAAAGTTAAGTGAGCAAATACGTAAACAACATTTCATTCTGCATATAGTTCTGCATGTTGCAAAACTCACACAATTTTGATATGTAGTTGCATCTTCTTATTCTATTTCAACCCACTACATTCTGGGACAAACTCTTGACTTTCTTATGGGCTTTAGCAAAGCATGTTGGCATTGCTTTCAATAATAATTTATAGTTTTACCATATAGAACTTTTTATAACAAAATATGACTACGTTTGTTATAAAATAGGACAAATTTCTAATTCTATCACACTGCAGAAAGTAAATTATATGGGCTCAGATACTGCGTTTTTTATTGAATCTTTTACATAAGAACATAGCAGATTTTCCTGGATACGAAGATGTCAGGTAGCTACTACACTAAAGCTGTCCTACTTTATGCTTTCCATTGTCTAGTAAATGATAGAGTGTGGTAGATACACATTATACACACACACATTATACACATACACACACGCACATTCTGGGCAAGTTGGTAAAAATAGGTTGTTTCTGTATGCATGCAGTTGGGCAGCAGTACAACTTATTTCTTATTGTTTGTTTAATAGTTTTTAATATTTTTCTGTTGAATAAAATTTTATCACAAGAAAACTTGCATTCAAAATATAAAAAATTATACTATGTTATATTCGCTATCATCATTAATAGTCCTGTGCTTGCAAATATGTGTGCATGTGTGCAAATATTTATACTTATGTCAGTGTACAGGCACAAACAACAGGTTGGATTGGATGTATGTGAATATTCTAATACATACAGAAAGATTAAATACTAACAGAAGTGGAATTCCTTAAGTCGTCTTCCTATTGTTGTCAGCAATCTATCCTAGGATTTGTAGCCTGTGATCTCTACCTGTAGAGGAAAGGCTTTCCATTGGGGCTTAGAAACTACAGTAAAAGAAGGGAGAATTCAATGTGCATTTATTTTTGTTCAAATGTATATTATTCATATTACAGTACTTATTATTTCTAAAGTAAATGCTGTCTAAACAATATGCTAGTTTATTTACTCTTAGATGATTTAGTCTTCTTTAGATTTTTAAGTAATTTTAAATTTATGGGTAATTGTAAACATCAGGTTTACTAGTTTAATTATATTTTATGCTAAATTGTAGGTGTCTTAAGGTGTAAGTGGTTTTGAATGGTTCATAGAAAATAAGAATTTAAATAGATGAAATAATTAGAAAACTGCTAAAAGTAGATATGGACACTTTCAAATACTAATGAATAGTTTATACATTTAAAAAATACTGTTACTAGTTATAATAATGTAAATAATGGCTCTTTGCATAATATATTGAGTGTTACATCAAAACTACTATAAAATATTGTTAAAAATCAATTATAGGTTTTCAAAAATTTCCCATTAGGGAAATTAAAGCTAAGAAAAACAATATTTGTCTATATCTAGTTTTTTTAAATTAACTACTGGTAGTAGATGCCACTTTATTCTGACGTTAATTTAAAGCATAGGTTCTTAATAGTTTTGTGCCATGGACCTCTTAAAGTGTCTTGTGAAATCTATGGAACTGTCTCAGAAAAATGTGTTCAAATGGATAAAACGCCGCCCTGAGTCCTCAGGGAGTAGGGCGGCATAGAAGAGCATCTAAATAAATAAAATAAATAAATAAAATAGTGAAAAGTTGTATATATTCTATTCAAATTCATCCCCCCTCCCAATCTATCAATGATAGGTTAAAAAGGTTATCTATCAGGTTAAGAAGCTCTTATTTAGAGTTTGTGAATTTATAAGAATATTTATAAACTATTATCCATGTGGATTTTGGGCAACATAAACTAGTTTATGCCTGGTAAGTTATAATACATAAAAGCAAGACAATTTCAACATAAATTCAAAACATTTTTGGATGGTTTTCTTAACAAAGCAAATAAAACAGGTTTGTACTATCAGTTTTAATCAGTATTCCTTTGCAAGAGGCATTTACAACAAGATAGCCAACTCCATTCTTCATCTTGTCTATCTGCTTGACTATTAGACAGCAGAGAAAGCAATAGGGAAATAATAAACCAAAAACTTAAGTTATTCTCTATTCAAAAGCATTATGAAATAAAGGATCTTTACTGTGTATGTAAAACCTTTTGCTTCTGGTAAAGCCTGTCTCATTATATGTGTAGACATGTCAGCTAACTGTAATCATGGTATTTCTATTTTCTCCCCTCACTTCCTACTTAGGTATAAGAAAGGGTTTATTGTGGTGACTGATTTTCTTCCTTTAGAATTGGCAGTTGTTTTCTTCCAGGTACCCCTTTTTTTCAATAGTCTTTGGACTCCTACTCATCACCACTTCTAAGAATTTCATCCTGAGGTCACCTGGAAACTACAAATCTTCAACAACCTATGCTGTCTAGAGTCATCTTGGTTTGCCATCCATTCCACCTCCATAAACTCGCTGTCTTTCCCCAAATTTCTTCTTTCCACAAGTCCCTTTTGTAATATTCTACTTCCTTACTGGGTCAGAATAGCCTTTCTGTCATCTGTGGGAAATTCTGTTCATGAAACATCTAAAAAGAACTTTGTTCTATCTCCTGTACTTGGGTTGCACTTCTCAGCTAACAAAATGGGGATATCTGGATGTCTGAATTTCTCTGTGAAAAACTCACAGAGAGGAATAAACTCCTACATGCTGTAGCAAACTGATTTTTTTTAATGTAGAAGTAATGTAAAAAGTTAGTGATATCCACTGTTGGCCTTTTAATCTAAATTTCCTACAGAGAAGTACAAACACTTTTATCAGCAGCAACAGCTGATAAAATAAGTGCCTTATCTTTGCCAGACTTTTTAATACTTCCACTGCAAAAGAGAACCTTAGTTTTGATTGAATCCCAGTCCTTTTTTTCCTTTAGAAGTTTTTTTTATCTCTTTTTGAAGTTCTTTTGTTGAAAGAAGACAATTTTCAGATCAGCAGTGGAGTGTTTGCACAGATGTTCTAACAACATCTAACATAATTGTTTTAAAGTTATGTTCCTCATTATTTCATATAGAGGTACCTCTGTAAAAAGTCACTGTTGGCAAGATACAAGGATGAAAGCGGGCAAAATCAGAAATGATTTAGTGATTTGATTTTGGTTTTCAATCTCTTTGATGTAGATTTCTAATTCAGAAATTTGATCCTATTATATAGGATTTGTCAGAACTGCATGCTAATGAAGCATCAGAACTCACTTGCTGATTCGGTTCAGAAGCTCACTTGATAATCCTTGACTTTAAATACTGGTATACAGTAGTCTGATGTAATCACAATGTTTGATTCATTTGTTCTGTTTCCTTAGTTTCTTTTAAGTTGCAAAATATAGCTTTTACTTTAAACATTTTAAAAAGAGGAATAACAATTGTATACATGTAATGCTGAAAACTTTCTGATCATACTAATACAATTATATATCACTTTAAAAATGTTCTTTCTTAATATAAATGCTTATCTGAATGTCACTTTTTGTGTAAGATATAAATTATTAGTTTTCCAACATTCCTTTTTTTTCCATTTTACTTGCATGAACATCTCTACAAGAAAATGCATGAAGTATATGATAAACGAGGGCTATTTGGGTACTGTTTACTGATATTTTACCAAATTAATTTAATAACGTCTGATGTCCACCTGTACTTTGAGCTAATTTGAGTGAAATTTAAACTTATTTATTTTTTATATTAAACAAATATCTCTGTATTGCGGATTATGTAGTTATTGCCTTCTAAATATTGACATACTACTTTTTAAAGTAGTAACATGTTTACTATTTTGTTATATCTTGAAGCAGCTGTAATTCTATGTGATTCTCTTAGCTCTATTTTAAATGTTTCTAACACTATTGAATAATTCTTTCCTTTCTTTCATTAAGCTTCTGGTAATATATTCCTTAGCTCCTTCCATACTTTTTGCTCCTAATTCTGCCAGTTTGGATGCCATAGCTCATAAACAGGGAATTCTAGCCATTCACTGAAATTAAAAAATAATTTTTGTATATACAAACATTTTTATATATTTAGGTACAATCATTGTATTCATATTTTTGTGAATTTGGGGAATATATATCTCTTGGGATTCTACCAAGGGCTTTAAATGGTAACATATAACACTTGAATTCTCAATCTGCATGGCAACATGTTATTTTTAGGTCAGCAAGTGATGAATTAAATTAGAAAATAACCATTAGAGAATATTTCATATTTTGAACATATTGTATGGTTTGACTATGTAAGCAAAACTAGAACGTAGAATGCTTAAAACAAGTATGTACTTTTTAATATAACTACACCGAGTGTTTGTGTTAACTGAGGCATTCACTTTACAGGTATTGTGTCCCTCAACTCCATGGTGAATAAATCATATACCTTGCTTGCAAGTCTCTGTAGATCATTTTGAACACAGGGCTGCCAGCCACCTGCAATTTAATTTTAAAACAATTTTTCTACCAACTCAAAAGTTAGCAGGTTTCCATATAATTGTACTCTAAGGGAACTTTACATGTTATGCTTTTCAAGCAGTATTTTAACAATCTATAATAAACAATATTTGGCACAAAAGCAATATAATAATTTAAATAAGAGGTTATATTTTTTATCTTCATAAAGTATAACAAGGTGATATAAGAATATGTAATTGAATGCAACATACTGCCTTTTTAATTATTATTAATTTAATGTTAAAGGTAGTTTAGATACCTCACTGCCTTTCTGATATTTCATTAACCATGTCAGCCAAAATTATCCAATATGTTTACAAAATTTCTGATGAATAAAATTAAGGCTTCATCATTGTCATCAGAACAAAGAAAAATTGTTTTAAATGACTGGATTTCCTTATTTACATTTGAGGGAAGATATTATAATGTTGGCTGATATCTGAAGGACACAATTAGGGATTTTGTTGCTCTAAGCAATGCAAAAGTTGGCATGAATGTCTTTTAAACACGTCCTCCTTGCAGGTGCAAATGTGTGACTGCTATGAAGTGGCAAAGTACATATTGAAATATTTCTTTTTTAATGTAAATAATAATTTTGAAACTTGCTTAAATCCTATGACATTGCCAAACCATAGAAAATTTGGGGTGATTGACAAGGCATATGAGCCATTGCAAAAACATCAGGAAGCAGAACCCCAGGGCTTAAACACATCCAAGATTCTTTTTCAACTTGCAAATCTTGACTTGTAGGGCTGCATCATTAACCATGAATTAGATAAGATTTATTTGAGGATGACTTCCCTAAAAAGTTTGAAGTAGAACATTGTATAAGCAAGGTATCACATAATCTCTTTGAAGAAACTGCCAATTTACTTTTGAAACATAGCCTGTTTTAAAGATTATCTGTTTTTCAAGTATCTATCTGATTTTCATATTCTTCTTCTGCAAGTGACTTGACTATTAACCATTGTAGACATCTCAGAAAAGACATCTGAAGGGGTTATAGCTATTCTAATTAGCAATGAGTAAAAAAAACCTCTGCATATCCCTTCTGCCCTTGGAACTCTTGGTAGAAACTTTTTTGGTATATCTCAAAGAGATGCAAATTATTATGTTTAATATCTATGCCTCTCCATTTAGAATGCAGACCAGAGTGTTCTGGAAATAACTTGGCTGGTCTTTGGTTTAAAGACTTTCCTTGGACTCATGTATATTAAATGGCTCCCTTGCTGCACAGCTGAATATCTTTTGGGAAAATGTCAATCACTGTTGTCTATGTATTCCCATAACACAACATCTTTACTGTTCAATTTGAGGTGAAGCCATGCTTGAAAAGTGACTACTTTCCACTAATGACATTGAGTAAAAAGCCAACCAGATCTGCCAAATAGTATCACTCCTGAATAATGTTTCCCTTCGGTCAAAAGTGCACACATTGGGCAGTTTAAAATGCTCTGCTGATTGGAAGACGTCTCTACACTTTAAAATTTCTCCATTCCAACATGCTCTAGGAAGTGGATTAGGCTAACCCAGGGGTAGGCAAAGTTGGCTCTTCTATGACTCGTAGACTTCAACTCCCAGAATTCCTAAGCTACCATGATTGGCTCAGAAATTCTGGGAGTTGAAGTCCATGAGTCATAGAAGAGCCAACTTTGCCTATCCCTGGGCTAACCCAATGTCCCCAGCTCCATATGAGGCTATGAGCGTAATGTCTTCTCCTACAACTCCCAATGTTCTATTATCAAGATAACTGGAGATTTCCTGCAGATCTTATATGATCCTGTGTGTTTCCTTGTGAGAAACTGCTTTCTGGAGCTAAAGTGGATAATCTCTCATTTTGTTTGGAGAAGCTTTGTTTTGCCACCTGGCTGCCAATTTTGCCTCAATAAATCCCAATGCTTAGAAACTGGCTAAACAATCATGTTTTCCACCCAGAAATCCCACTGGACTGTTTTGCTCTATTTTCTTCCTCTCCACCCCCTAACTATTCTGTGTATGGCCTCCTCCTACCCTGACCTCCTGAGTTGCAGAGATCTTCAAAAAATAACTGAAGATAAGTAGGTGGGAAGCAGGCCCAAGGCCTGTGGAGAGTCTGAGGAATGGGAAAAAGAGCACATGTTGTCTCAGAGATGCAGGAGGCCTGGACAGGTGGACCTAAGTCTTGTTAGACCTCCCAGGGCCTCTCCCACTCTTTGAGGCACTTTATGCTCTTATAAGATTGGCCTCATTCGAGACAACGATGAAATTGCATACAGACGGGAGGTTGAACAACTAGCCTCGTGGTGTGACCGGAACAATCTGGAACTGAACACACTCAAAACTGTAGAAGTGGTGGTAGACTTTAGCAGAAACCCTCCCATTCTACCACCTCTTACAATACTAGACAACAGAGTATCAACAGTAGAGACCTTCAAATTTCTAGGTTCTATCATATCTCAAGACCTAAAATGGTCACCTAACATCAACAACGTCATCAAAAAAGCACAACAAAGAATGTTCTTTCTGCGCCAAGTCAGGAAGCTCAAACTGCCCAAGGAGCTGCTGATACAGTTCTACAGAGGAATTATTGGGTCTGTCATCTGCACTTCTATAACTGTCTGGTTCGGTTCTGCAACCCAACAAGACAGACACAGACTTCAGAGGATAATCAGAACTGCAGAAAAAACAATTACTGCCTTCCATTGAGGACCTGTATACTGCACGAGTCAAAAAGAGGGCCATGAAAATATTTACTGACCCCTCGCATCCTGGACATAAATTGTTTCAACTCCTATGCTCAAAACGACGCTATAGAGCACTGCACACCAAGACAACTAGATACAAGAATAGTTTCCCCCGAATGCCATCACTCTGTTAAACTAATAATTCCCTCACCACTGTCAAACTATTCACTAAGGCTGCATTACTATTACTATTAGTCTTCTCATCGTTCCTATCACCCATCTCTTCCCACTTATGACTGTATGACTGTAACTTGTTGTTTGTATCCTTACAATTTATATTAATATTGATTGTTTCCTGATTGCTTATTTGTACCCTATGACAATCATTAAGTGTTGTACCTCATGATTCTTGACAAATGTATCTTTTCTTTTATGTACACTGAGAGCGTAGGCACCAAAGACAAATTCCTTGTGTGTCCAATCACACTTGGCCAATAAAGAATTCTATTCTATTCTATTCTATTCTATTCTATTCTATTCTATTCTATTCTATTCTATTCTATTCACCCTAACCTGTGTGGTTATTTAACGATTGCATCTGTTATTGGAGATAATTGTTATGCTCAATAATAGTTTTATTATAACATACATATAGATCACCTAGCATCCAGCTGCAATGAAATAAAATAAATGAACATACCACTTAACTATAGTTTATATCATTTGAGACATTTCTGGATTTATTTATTTCTTGGTATGAATGAAGGCTATTAGCACTTGACAGATGCTTGGAAATGTTGGAGAATTTATAGGCAAATTCTTTATCTGTATATAAAAATTATTTTATCTGTGTATTTGTTTCTTAGAATTGAGCTGTATCACTGGGTATATATATGAAAGAACAAAAATAATTTAAAATCATATAAAGTAATATGCATTCTTAATTTCAACTTGCATGCTCTTTGTTAAAAATCACATTTGGACATAGCTTTATTTTATGTCAAAGATAGCAATGCCCTTTTTATTTTTTTAAACAATTATCTAGTTCTTCACTTAAAATTCAGTAGGAATTAGTGGGATCTGATTGTTGCCTGGCAAAAGGAAATTGTGTTTGAACAGAAAATTAGAAACAACTGCTTAAATATGCAACTTCTAGAAAGCAATGAAACTGTTTTTTTTTGTGAAGTCACCAGGCTTCCTATACCATGATAACAAGTAAATATTTTCAAATGCCAAAGACTGGAAAGTAGAATGAAAAGTTGTAGCCAAATTTTAAAAGAATTACTCCAGCATTAAGCCCAATAGTCTCAATCCTTGCAGAGAGTTATCAATTTACTTTCATAACAGTCTCCCTTCATTAAAATTTTTTGAACTTTTAAAAATTATATTGTCAGTTGGAAGTTTCCAAATTACATTTAGGAGATAAAAAGATGATACATTGGAAATCTAGTAAATCCCCTGGTATTTTACTTGACAGTACAGAGTTAAAATATCCATTGCTATATGAGGTACTTGGGCTGTGAAAATACATTAATTTTTTATATTAAAGTGGTAAGAAATGCTGACATGGAGACTGCAAGTGCTGACTGGAGACTTTTAGACTATTTTTCTTTACTCAAGGAACTAATATTTACAGTTTATAGCTTTATTTCTGGCTAGTCCAAAAAAATTAGCCCAAGAGCCCCAATTGTACAAAATTATATTTGATATTAGTAGGATGCTATGAAAAGCTGAAATTTCTACCATGTTTAAATAGGAAAATATACAATATTATTATATTAATATTGTAAGCCACCCAAGTAGCTTACCTTATAGTAAGATGGGCAGCCAATAAATCTTATTTAAAAAATAAATACATTTAATAAATAATAAATAAATAAATAAATAAATAAATAAATAAATAAAAATAATTATAAAAATGCCCGAGTGCTATACTTTAAAAAATTAAACTAAATGGATAATTTTATCATAAAAATCAATATAAGCAGATGAAAGAAAACGTATTTCCAAGAATCTACAAAGAAAAAATTTGTAATGAATTCTTTTATTGACATTCAGATGTATCGGGTAAGCCAGGGGTGTCAAACTCACAGCCCGTGGGCAGGATGCGTCACGTGCTGGCTCTGCCCACGCCCGGTTTAGCAAAGGGGAAAAAACTCCCAATACGTCACAAGACGCCGCCATGACACCGTGAGTTTGACATCCCTGGGGTAAGCTAAGAATAGGCAATCCTTTTGAGCTGAGAATATATTTAGAATTTGGGAGCATATAGTGATAGGCATGCTCACAAAATGGTCACTTTGAGAGTTTCCTGTTCACAAAATAGTTGCTGGTAGTGGTCATGGTTATTAATTGTGGGTCTCTAAGATAAGATGCTCTTTACTTTTTTATGGAGAAAAAGGCAATAAATATGATGCTAGATGCTTTTGCTTTGATTTTGCTGAAGGCCAACTTCTTTTGTATTTTTTTAAAATAAAGAATGCTTATTTTTATTTTTCAAAGTTAGGTGCTGCACAGAGCCTGGTCAACAAAAGGGATTTGGGGTCACATTTAAAGCCCTGGCTGCCATGTTGCTTTTTGTGTGTCTCTTTCCAAAAGAGCAGACTTACTTGATACTATAGTGGGCAGTTATGCTTGCTTGCTGGTCAATACTGAAGGTGGTCTTTTGAGATAATTGTGATATAACTGAAAAAAGATGGGCAATTAACTAAATGCATTTTGATTTTATTTTTCAATATGTATTGAATGTGAAAAAGCTATATTATTTTATCCTATGATCCAGTTGTTTGTTTTCTTGACTATCCACATTATTTTCAAGAATCCCATCTAATGCCAAAGTTCAAAAAGTATCAATACTTTTTTTCTTCATCTTCAAAATCCAACTTTCTTTTCTATAGAATATCATAGGGAAAACCTTTCTCTACCTGGTGATGATCCTTATAGGTATGGAAACTTTGTGTCATTAAATATCTCTTTGAAGAACTTCAATACTATCTACCAAGTGAATGAAGGAAGTTTCAAACCCTGCCTGAAGTTATGACTGTTGCAGTTGCTCCCTCCAGGCTTCTACTTCAGTCCTAGCTCTGCTGTTGCCACTTACAAATAATGCCTTGGACTGTTCTTCAAGGCACATGAGCCTTGGGGAATGGTATAGTTGCCCCTACCATACAGAGCTCCTGAGAATTTACCATGCACTGCATTTCTTCAGGTGTTTTTCTTCTGTTGTGCAGAGACCTATGCAACCAATCCAAGACAGCTCCAGACACACACTAGGTTTTATTTCCTGAAGCTTGTTTGTGTGGGGCTTCTGCAGCCTTTGGGGTCTCCTCAAGAGTTTGCCCAGAGCCTCTGAAAGCTTCTCAAGTCATGCAGGGCTTTCAAAGCTGCCTTAAGTTTGGAAACCTAACATGATTTGGAAAGGCTTGGAAGCCCAGCACAATTGGAGTGCTAGAATTGTCATATGGGTGCCTTGACATATGCTCACCCAAAGGAGCAAGGAAAAGCATGGATCAAGTTCACGGGTAGCAGAATTCAAACTATAGAGAACCTTCTATACTTCCATGGGTTTCAGAAGCTCAAAAGAATCCCTAATTTTATACAAAATAGTTTACATGCAAAGATACATCCAAAAGTGAGCAAATTCATCTAGTTTGTCTGCAAGAGCTTTGACTGCTTATCCTTTCTCAAAATTAACTGTGAAGGTGTATGTGTATTGCCTTTACTATATTTTGTATTCTAAAAAAATTGAATGTTTAGGTATTTTAAGTGTGTTCTGGTGTTCTGCCAGCTTTGAAAGAGACTAGTAATTTCTGGTTACTAGTTTAGGCTTCAATAAAATAGGAGAATTGATTTTTATTTTATTATCTTTACAAGTACAACCAATTTTTCTATTTTGATTCTGTGTATTTTATTGATATTTATTGGCAAAGGGAAAGTTTTTAAATCTTATTCTTTGTTATCCAAATGTCTTTAAGGTCAATTTTTAATGCTGTTATAGTAAAAAAAAAAATCCTGCAAGCCATCATGCATTTCTTTAGAATGTTTTCTTGGACTTTGATTATTTAAGAATTCAGAATAATGTAAACTTCTTTTCTCTCTCTTTATTTAGGTAACTGATCAATCTGTTAAAGCATTTGCTGAACATTGTCCTGAGTTACAGTATGTTGGGTTTATGGGCTGTTCTGTTACATCTAAAGGAGTGATACATCTTACCAATGTAAGTATATTAACTAGGTTATTTACTGATATTTCTAAACAGGCAAAGTCTTGCTAGATGCATCAACATTGATTACATTACATATTATGCATCAACATTGATTACATTACATATTAAGGAATAGGGATCAGTTTTGTGATGGATGGAAGCTCTTGCAAGAATGCTTAAAACTATGGTGGATGGCTATAATTCAAACATATAGGCTTCCCATAGCAATAACTTAGAAGCAAATTTCTTTTCATAGCCTTTTCTATTTGGTAGTGAAGCTTGTTTTGTTCATGGCTTTTTCAAATAAACATATTCCTTCTTTAGAGCTCCCTTTCCTTGTCAACTCCCATCAGCTTAGATAATAATAATAGTAATATATTAATTTTATATGCTGATTCTCAGCAGAGTCATCAGCATATTATATTGTTAGGGATGTATGTTCATTACAGGTTGTCTTCAACTTGCAACTCTAATAGAGTCTGGAATTTCCATTCTAAGCTAAGATGGTCATAAGCCAAAGTGCTCACGTCACCAGATTCAGTTTTATGATTTTTTTGTGCCAGTCATGAAGTAAATGCCATAGTCATTAAGCAGATGCCAGGGTCATTTATGTAATCCTATGGTTGTTTTTTTGCTGGAAAAATGTAAAGTTGAGCCAATTGCCAGGCACCCAAAATGCGATCATGTGACTGTAGGATGTGTGCAGCTGTTGGAAACCAAAACTGGGTCATTAGTAGCTTTTGGGGGTCCATCATAACTTTGACCAGTCATAAGTGACTGGTTGTAAGTCAAGGACTACTTGTGATTAATGTTTATAATGAATCAGATTTGCCACTTTCATTCTTTTACATCTGTCTGTGGATTGCTGTTAAACGTTTTGCTCTGCCTTTTCCCTTCTATCAACTTTAAAAGAAATAATTTGATATAATTAGGAAACTTCACCCAAGATCTAGGTTTTTCATCCATAATTTTTAATGAATGTTTCTGATACTTATCTATGCAGGGTTTCATTGTTTACCTCCCTTCATTATGAGAACTTTCTGTTTGTTCCCATTCTCTTCTTTTTCAGCCCAGTATAATTCTTATAGGGTTAAAATGAGGAAGAATGTCATCCTGAGCTCCAGACAAAAGGTGAAATATAAATGTAATTAGTGAATAAATCTTGTTTTCCACTAATACAGAGCAGAGATAATACCAGTTGTAATTTCCCTGCTTCACTTTTTTTTTGAGTAGTTACATTATATCGGCCACTTGCTAATCCTCTAATACAGAGGCTAATGTTAAAAGATATATTACAAGAGGGACATTTTCATTTCTGACTTCTTTAAGAACAGTTGAAAAATGTTGTACTTTCTTTTTGGTTGATCAGTTTGGAACTTAAGATGTGTCACCACAGTTATCCTCAGCTCTTCAGAATTGCTTCCTAAATCATCCACTAAGGTATAGGATCTGTTATGTATTTTCTATTATATCAGAAAAGGCAGTGTTAGCCCTTGAATAGTATTATAATTTCATAATGTTGTAGGCTTTATTCTATAACTGCATTTTCCCCCACATGCTTCTGACCATTTTTGCAACAGGGAAGGAGGGGTCAGAGATCTCCTCTCTTACCCTCACTCATAGTGCCGCAAACCAAACAGTAACAAGTTAACAGAAAAATAATGAATTTCTAATCAGCTGCTTCTATGATCAAATGAGGAACAGAGGGTGGCATTGGGTGAGGGAATGGCTCTAGCAGTGTCAGTCACCAGGGAGAGGTAGTCCAATACAGGAAGAGCAGAACACTGTGTATGAACAGAAAAAAGTGGATGAGGGAAGAAAGTGGAAAACCAAACTGGCAAAGCTGTAGGTTGCTGCTGCACAAACAAAGGTCAGCCCTTGTCTGTAATAATTTATAAGTGGAAGGTAAGAAAAATCAGGCTATGTAGGACTAGAACTATGCTGTATTTTGCTAAAAATAAAAACCTTTCAGTTCATGTTCAACTTGGTCATCAAAATAAACTTAAGATTAGAACTAACCTGTTTCAAATTCCAGCAACTCTGACAAGGAAAGCATGGTATAAAATTATTCAGAATAATTATGTGCTGTATTACATCATTATATTACCTTTTAAACTAGTGCAATATTATAATTTTATTGGGGCCAAATGAGCAGTTTTAATCTTGGTGTTCAGCTCCATTTTTACTTGTTTCCATGAACTAATTATTTGGGTTTTGCTAATAATGTGACTTTGAAATGTGAATACTGACTATAGCATTAGTAGGCAACCTGAATAATACTAAAGGTCCTAGATAGAATTTAAATGATATGGACAAGATTGTAAGTGAAAAGTAGGCAAAGCTGAATCAAAGGCAGAGCATCATTTAACAGAATCAAGTGTCCATCTCTTATAAAAGTGGTAAAATCTTTATATTCTAGTAATAAGCAAAGACAATTAAGAGTTGAAACAATCTATAAATTAAACATGGTTCCAATAGGTAGCTCAGAGCTGAACTGCGAGTCCTTAGTGGTCTTCGAAAGCACGATTAAACATAGTAGCTTTCAAATTCATTTCTGTTCACCAAAACTTAAATAACTTTAATGTATTTGAAAACCAATGAAAGTGCTTTGTTGTTCTGGGAAAATCTCAGTTATATTATATTCTTCATGCCTAATTTGATTATGTATTTATTTAGCTCAGATATTTAAAAGGACATCATTTCACCAAGATAATCTGTCAATAGCTGCCTTTTAAAAATGTTTTATAGGTTTATGCTTATAAATATTAGTATCTATTTTATTTATTTATTTATTTATTTTTCACATTTTTGAACTGCCCATCTCTCTCAAACAGGTCAGTGTACAAAAAATAAAATATAAAAACAGCATACAAGAATTAAAAACTAGAATTTAAAAGGAGGCAAAGTTGATTGAACCACATTAAAAGTTAGTCAAAACGCAAAGGGCAAAAGTTCATGGTACCAATGAGCCCCATGTCTGCATTACCTTTCTTGACTTCCCACAGAAGTCATGGCTGTAGAGCCATGTTTAACTCCTTTTCGGAAGGCCATGGGTGTTGAGGCCTATTTCACCTCCAGAGGGAGAATATTCCACAGGGCACTGATGATGGCAGAGAAGATTTTCTTCCTAGACCCTACCAAACAAAAGTCTGTAAAAGTCTATGGTGTCTATAACATACTTTCACTGCCTGATCGGATGGAGTGGATCGATGTATTAGGATGAAGATGGTTCTGTAGGTAGCCAGGCCCCATGCTATGTAGCTCTATTGTCTTCTCTTGGCCGCCTTTTTGATAGTTATCAATTTTTCCAAGCATCAAGATCTCCTCTAGTGATTCTTTGCTTCACATTGTATGTCCAAAATATCTGAGATTTAGATTCATTATTAGCAGCACAGTTCAAAGACATAAATTTTTCTTCATTCAGCCTTTTTGATCATCTAGACTTTTTATACTACAAGTGGGAAAACTGACCTTGTCTTTACATAATCATAGTTTTTTTAAAAAAATATTGGAATAGCAGATTGGCCTTTGACTCTCTTCTTTTGCCTTCAACAAGAATTTCCTTAATTCCTCTGCTTTCAGATACTAAAGTGGCATCATCAGCATAACTGAGGTTGTTGATATTTTTCTCAGCAATTTTAATTCTAATTTCTGTTACTTCTAATTTATCATTAGAAGTTTGACATTTCCTCCCATTGAAAATCCATGCTGTATCAGAGATTTTCCACAGACTCAAGGAACTTTTCATCCTTGGAAGATAAATACTGAAAAAAATATTGTTTTAAAAAATCAAGATGTTATATAATTAGTGATTGTTATACTGTTAATATTTGCGTTAATAAATATTTTATATTAATTCAACCATAATTGTTGGCAGACAAGAACTTTGGAATTGTTTACAGTACAAGTACGAAATAATGTTATCTTCGGTTGGAGTGAAATTTTTTTGAACTTGGAATTATTCTCAAAAAAAAGATAAAAATATAATGGGAGGCAGAACATTGCATATAAGTATATGAATAATTAAGTATGCTTATGTTCTACTTTCTGTTTTATTTATCTTAATAGCTAAGAAACCTTTCCAGCTTGGACTTGCGTCATATCACAGAACTGGATAATGAAACTGTGATGGAGATAGTAAAGAAATGCAGAAACCTTACCTCTCTCAATCTGTGTCTCAATTGGATCATAAATGACAGGTAAGTAACTTTTTTATAAAAAAGCAAACTGAATCCACAGTATTAGTTATTACTAATAATTGATAATTTTCAGAAGATAGAGATAATTGAACAATAGGTAGTTCTCAACTTATGACTTGTTCAGTGATTGTTCACGATTACAATGGGGTTGAAAAAGACAGTGACTAAAGCTATTTTGGGGAAGTATTTTACTGCTTGAATGCCTCCTTTTTAGATACAGCAACTAGGAGACAAAACAGCTTGGTGAGCCGTGTGTTTCTGGGATTGCTTGCTGCCTACAAGGTGCAATACAGGGCAACCGAAAGGACATAGATGAGGGGGGGACATACGTAGGTGAGGAGGCAGTTGGAGGCAGTCTTTTATCTTACTGAGGTTTGGAGATGGGAGGGATAAAGCCAATAATGGCTTGGATTTGGGGGGTACTCAGTTAATGATTCACAATTCTCGGTTAACAATTACAATGAGAAGTGTCTGCCATAAGTCGGTCCAGTCATGTGATGTCTTGCTTCATGACAGCAGCAACTTATGACAGAAATTATGATCCCAATTGTTGTAGGTTGTGGTCTACCTATAAAATACGCCGCCCTGAGTCCTACGGGATTGGGCTGCCTATAAGAACTTTTAATTAAATTAAATTAAATTAAAAGATTACTGAAGGATTTGTTAGTTTAGTGTGTCTATTTGAATATATTTTGGGTTTTTTAAAATTAGATGCCTAAAATATAGTGTATATATACTGTAGTATATATTCTATATTTATGGGTTCAGTATGCCCACTTTTAAAAAAGAGATTCTATTCCATTTATTTACTTATTTTACCAAATCAAAAAATGAAAAGTAATATATTTTTTCCCTTGAAATATTTTTAAAACATTTTTTATATTTAATACTAAGCATAATTATTGTAGTGGTAAACACAAATATACTAGAAAGAAATTTTCAGCTATTTCTTGTTTCATAAATTGTTTTTCCATTCATAGAGGCAACTAATTATATGAAAAAGTATGTTATTAGAAGTTTCAGAAAGAAGTGAGAATAGAACATTACTATCTCACTTCTTCCTCTAGTATTAGTAAATTTTCCCAACACTTGTATCAAGATTCAGTATTGTTGAAATTGAAGTTTTGAGGTGATAAACATATATGTCTTATTTGCATGCCAAAACGAATACATTATATTTTTCCTTTTGCACAAAGAAGGCAATTACAGGGAAAAGAATATTTTAGTAAAATAAATATAATTATATATTCTGGTGAGGAAACTAACCAGGTTGTGAGAATGTAAAGTTAAAAACAGCAGAGAAAAGAGCATATATTTGGTACTTGGTAGGTGAAGGGAAGACATCTACTTTAAGGGCCAAGAATCAATTTTAAGGGGTATCTTCAAATACAGTTTTCTTTTCTGGAATTACAACTTGATAAATAATAAGATACAAATTATTCTGTAACTATATTTGAGTATTATATTAGATTTTAGTCTGATCTTAATATGTTTAACAACCTTGAGCTCTTTGCTAAAGAAAAAAAATCCCTAATGATACCATACTAAAAACAAATTTTAATTGCATCGAATAAAATAGAATAAACATCAGAGTAAAAGTGCATGGTGCTGTATAGTAGGTCTTTGCAGAGATCTAGTTTCAAAGGACTAAATATGGACATCTGTGTACTATCATTTGGAATCACTTTAAAATAGTTGCATCTTTTGGGGAAGTTGCAGGGGTGCTTTCTTTGGTTTAGACGTGATTCTGGAGAAACTTGCATTTGGTTAAAGGTATTCTGATACATATTACAGGTAATCATTGCTTAACAACCGGTTGAAATTAAGTTGGACTCAAAAACATTAGTTATGACCTGCCCTCAAAGTTACAACTGCCACACACACATACACATACATCAGTAGTGGGTTCTAAAATCCTTTACTACTGGTTTGTGTGCATGCTTGCGCTTGCGCGCGATGCTTCTGCGCATCCCAGGTGGGTGGGCGGAGCCTCCCGCTGCCGGCGCTACCGGTTCTAAGAACCGGTCCGAACCGGAGCAACCCACCGCTGACACACATGTGATCTCAGTTCAAGCATTTATTATTGAAAACCGCCTAGAATAGCCCCATGACGAGATAGGCGGTAAATAAATTTAACAAATAAAAATAAATAAATTTGGCAGCTGCTCACATTTATGACTATGTCCTATGGCAGTGATGGCGAACCTTTTTTTCCTCGGGTGCCGAAATAGTGCGCGCAGGTGCTATCGCACGCGCGTGCGTGCTCACACCCATAATTCAAAGCCCCCCCACTTGCCCCACCCCCCTGCGCATGCGTGCATGACCCCCCCCACCCCCATTTCCTGACTTCCAGTGGGACCAGTAGGCCCATTTTTTGCCCTCCCCAGGCTCCAGAGGCTTTCTTGGAGCTTGGGGAGGGTGAAAATGCTCCCCCCGCCACCCCGGAGGCCCTCCGGAGGCCGAAATCGCCCTCCCAGAGCCTCCACGCGAGCCAAAAATCAGCTGGCGGGCACGCACATGCGCACTGGAGCTGAGCTAGGGCAACGGCTCACGTGCCGGCAGATATGGCTCCGCGTGCCACCTGTGGCACCCGTGCCATAGGTTCGCCATCACTGTCCTATGGTCACTTGTTCACGGTTTGTGATGTTTTTACCATTTTCCATCAGAAAATGCAAAAAATAATAATAATCCCATTGGATATGTTGGATTCTTTCAACAACTATGTGGTTTGCTTAATGGCCACGTGATTTATTTAATGACCATCATAAAAATGGTTGTAAAATTGAGTCAGGTCACATGGTGATCCCAATGAATTATGATAAAAATTTCAAGCTCAGTTGTAGTCATACGTTGAGGACTAGCTGTACATTAATGCCCTTTCTTGTATCCTGAGTTACATATTGCCCTTTGAATCAGAATGATGGTACTGCACCAGGGGTGGGTTCCTCCTGGTTCGGACCAGTTCGCCTGAACCGGTAGCGACCCGCTGGTGTCATCATGATGACGTCACCAAACCGGATCGGTCAGTGCCGGTCCATGGGCACCGCCATCTTTTTTTTGAATTTTTTTTGAATTTTTAAAAAACTTTTTTCCTTCTGAGTATGCGCAGAAGCCGAGTTCCGGCATGGTGCATGCGGTTGCCATCTTTTTTTTGGCTTTGTTTTTTTTAATTATTTTTTTCCCAATTTTTTAATCATTGCGCATGCGCGCGCAGTGTGCACGCGCACCCACAAGGCACGCCCATGCGGTGCGGGAGGGAGCAAACCAGCAGCGAGGTAAGTTGGAACCCATCCTGTACTGCACATTAAGAGTGCATTTGTAGTAGCTTGCAGAAATATTTTTAAAAGGTCAGTACTTCAAGATACAAAAGTAGAAGATTAAGAACTTAAGTTTAGGCTGAAAATATTCAAACATAAATAAAACAAGCAATTTTTTTTTATTTGATCCGCTGAAAATTAACAAGAAGAGTGGGATTAGCCTATTGAATATTGGATAGAAAAATGTCTAATTATAATTGTAATGGCCTAGGAGACCATGAAATCCTTCCTCTCTGGGAGTTTTAATGCACAGGTAAGATAGTTGCTTAGTAACTTGTTTTAAGATTAATAGAAGACTGGCTATATTTTTCCTCTTTGATTCCATATGATCACTTTCTGAAAGATGTTTTGTTAGATCAAATTATGAAAATAAAATGGTAAAATATTTTTCTGCTTTAAAGTAGGTCCCTTTTGGCTTGGCTTAAGTATGTTGACTTAACAATTTTCTGGTTTTGACATGGCCCTTGTTATCCATGATTTATTATACACAGTTTTGTACATACAGTTCAGACCTTGTTATTTGCAATGAAGGTTTTCATGTATCCAAAGGCCTTTACCTTGTTTTTTATTACTTTATGGATGCACAGTGCAATAACAGTGATCCATCTGAGATAAGAATATCTGTACTTATAGTGAAATTTCTGTAGGTTTGTCTCCTTGTGAAGCACTAAAGTTAGAAATAAACCAACAGTTTATAACCATTATCTATGAAATTAGAATTTATGTTGCAGGTATAATTATCCAGGTAATTAGAAACAAATGGCTTTCTCTAAGGTATTAAACAGGTTCATGAATAATAATATTAAAGTATTATACTGATTCAGTGAGTAATAATAACAACAACAAGGTATTAAACTGACTCATGAAAAGAAACTTGGAATATACATTTTGGTAACAGGGCTTAGGCATCAGAATAGAGTAACATTGTACAGAAATGGACCATAAGGAATTGTTTTGAAGATTAAACATGGCCGGGGTGACATTTGTTTTAAATGTCTTGGGATTTTAGATAAGGAAACAAGAAAGACAAAAGGGTTCCAGATTCAGTAGAGTTCCAAACAAAGATTCAGAGGAAAATTTTGCCTGCTATACGTACATTAACTGTATGTTGACACTCATTATATGAGAGTATAATAAACACATTTGAAGCTTATTGACTTTAATTATGGTAGGGATAATTATAGGAAACAATGTTTGGTTCAAGTTTCCAGTGGGAAGGGGCGTTGGTCTTACCTGATACGCTCCTTCTCATGGGGGTGGATATAGCATCCAGGAATGGGTTGACCTCGTCATCTAAGCTGATTGGAATGAGTCTGTCAGAGCTGTTGAGGACACGCCTCCGTTGCTATCCCTTCCAACTTTTGACGAAGACGAAGCGACAGACCTGATGTGCCAAAAGTCTATGAAGTAAGGTTCTCCTCCTACCGATCTCCAACCAGACTGCTTTCAGAGTAGGGCTGGATGCTATATCCACCCCCGCGAGAAGGAGCCTATCAGGTAAGACCAACGGCCCTTCTCCATAGTGGTGGATATAGCATCCAGGAATGGGACATACCAAAGCTGGCTTGTCCTTACAGGTGGGCTGTAGTCTGGTCCAATCACCCCTGGTCCTCGTGAACTCTTTGAAGTACCCGTCTGCTGAATGCCGCCTCCGCAGAGGTGTAGATGTCCAATTTATAATGTCTAATAAATGGACGGGGAGGACCAGGTAGCTGCGCGACAGACCGCCTCGATAGAGGCCTGCATAACCCAAACTGTAGTCGTGGCTGCACTTTGGGTAGAATGAGCGGTAATTCCCCTTGGTAGCTGAAGACCTTGTAGTTCGTAGGCCTTTGCAATGGTAGATCGCAACCATCGACCCACTGTCGAAGGGAACACTGTTGCTCAATGTGGCCAGCTGGAAAGCAATAAATAAGGACTCTTGTCTTCCTTACGGTGACTGTCCGTTTGATGTAGATGTGGAGGGCCCTCCTCATGTCCAAGGTGTGCCACCTTTTCTCTAAGAGGTGGGTTGGTTCTGGGCAAAAGTTAGGTAGAATCAGCTCTTGTGCCCGGTGGAATCAAGAGTTCACCTTGGGGACGAAGGAGGGATCCAAACGCAAAACCACCCTATCCTTGTGAAAAACACACAAGTCTTTCCTTACCGACAGAGCGGCCAGCTAAGACACTCTCCTGGCTGATGTGATGGCCACAAGGAACGCCAGTTTACAGGTAAGGTGGTGCAGGCTGGCTGACCGCAATGGCTCGTAAGGGGCCCCAGTGAACATCCACCTGCCAATGTTTCAGTCAGAGCAGATGGCGGGCTGCTACAGTAGATCCGATGGATTTAGATGGAAATCTGGCAGCGTTGAAGGTCGCATCTGCAGAGAATTGAACTGTAGCTATGAGCTTATTTTTTTTTTTATTCAAAAAGTTTTATAAGTACAAAGTACAATTTTTTTTCATTTTTCTCCCCCCCTTCCCTCCTACCCCCAACCCACCCCCTCCCCCTCCCCCCCTCCCCCCGGACTTCCCAGAGAAAGTACAGGGCATAAAATTCAATAAAATAAATTTAAATTAAATTAAAGCAAATTCTTAATTTCCACTTTTTTTTAAAAAAATCTTTAACTCCAATTTTTTTTTAAAATTCAAAACATGAACAGAAGAAGAATATTTAAAAAATAACCCCTTATACCTCTAAAACTTTAAACTTAATCCTAAAATCATAAAATTAAACACAATATTAATAACAATATTACAGTATGTCAACTTCAAAATATATAATATATATAATAATAATAACAATAAAAAAGAAGTAAAACCTAACCCCTCATACCTCAAAGACCTTAGACTTTATCCTAAAATCCCACAAAGTATTAATAACATAATATTACACTATATCATATTATTAACTTAATAATAATCAAGATATATAATTATAATGTTAGTAATAAAACAAGAACCTTAAACTTAATCCTAAAATTACCTATAAACTAATGATAATAAAAAGGAAAGAGAAAAAGAAAAAGAAAAAAAATAAGAAAAAATAAGAAATAAAAATAAAAGAGGAACAAAAGTAAACCTTTCCTCCCCCTTTCAGTCAACCCAACATTTCTTCTAAACATAAAATCATAAAATCAAACACATTAGTAACAATATTACTATACCTTGAGGTATCAACTTCAAAATATATATTATATATAATAATAGTAATAATAATCAAAATATATAGTAATAATAATAAAAAAGAGTAAGAACCAACCCCTTATGCCTCAAAAACCTTATACTTAATCCCAAAATCCTCAAAATATTAATAACATAATATTACACTATATCAAATTTATAACTCCAAAATATATGGTATATATATAAAATAATCTAAAAAGAAAATACCATCAAAAGAAAATGTTATAATAATAATAAAAGAAGAGAAGAAAAAAAATGATTACAATCTTGTTCATCTTTCCAACCATCCTATAAGTTTCAACACCATCTGTCCTTTGACAATTTCAAATCTGTCGATTCAGCTCTCATCTGATCCCAATCCTCCGTCTCCTTTTCCACGTCGCAAACATCTATCTGGCTCTGCCAATCACTTTGAATCTTTGAAATTATTTCCTCTTGACCACGTATATCTGGGTTTTTCTTCTCCTCCTCCATTATTTCCATGCTTCTGTCCACTGGAATTTTAGAAATATCAGCCTCTAAAACATTGATGTAGAATTCTGTAGCTTTCTTTATTGTGTTAAGTCCATATCTTTTTCCCAAAAATTTCACGATTACTCCTGTTGGTGCATTCCATTTGTATTGTAAATTCCGTGTTTTTAGTTCCTCGACCAGGAAGGAATATTCTCTTCTAGCTTTAAGCATCTTGGAAGGAATTTCTTTCCATATCCTTATTTCCTGACCATTTACCTGAAGATTATTCTTAAAAGTCGCCTGTGTAATTCTGTTCCGCAGAACTCTAGTAGTGAAATATATTACAATGTCCCTTGGCAAGTGGTTTTGTTTTGCATACCAGGAATTAGCTCTATATATCTTATCAATTTGCATAACCAATTCATCTTTAGACATTCCAGACACCTGCTCCAGTGCCTCTGCCATTCTTCCTTTCAAATTTTCAAATTTTTCCTCCTTCAAGCCCCTCACTCTTATGGCAAATTTCATCTCTCTAAATTGGGACATCATCACCTCTGTTTCCAAATTTACTATATCATTTTGAACCTTGGTTATGTATTTCTCTGAAGTTGTCAAATCTTGCTTATTTTTTTCCAAATCCTTCTCCAAAATCTCCATATTTACTGCTAATCCTTTACAAACTTTCACCACATCCGCTCTCAGTTGTAAATTCATCTTCTCCATAGCAGCCTGCATTTTTTATCTATTTCAGCAATTTTTGAGTTAAATTCCAAAATCAGCTCATTTTTCATGATTTTCAAAGTATTAAATAAACTCTCAGGTGTTAAAGACTTTGATAATGTTAAATCAGGCATGGATTGCTTCTTTAAAATATGATCAAAAGAGTACTCAGTTCTTTTATTCACTACAGTCTTTAGTTTAGAAGCCATTTCAGTATTTTCAAAAAAGAAAGACAAAGAGGAGAGGAAAAAAAGCCCAGATCCTTACTTAAAAAAAAGTTCTTTCCAAGTCCAAAGCCAGTTAAATTTTATCCTTTATAAAGCTGTAAATTAATTCAGGAGAAAAAAGGAGAAGAAATCATTCTTCAAATCAAAGGTTTCCAAAGGAAAAGGCTGGTAACAAAGCAAAAATAACTTTCTCTACCACACCCAATTCTCCAATCGCCATATTGTTGCTTCTTCCTTGTTAAGCTACTTTGTTGCTTCCAAGGTAAAATCCAGCAGTGGAGTTAAAGACAAAACTAATGCCCTTCTGGACTCCTGCCTTTCTCTGGCTGCTCTCTATAAATTTAAAATAGTTGTACTTTGCTTTGCAGCAGCAGCGGTGGTCGCGGCATCTTGCTCCGCTTTAAGCGGAGGCTTCCGACTTCCCGGAGCAGCAGACAGGCTACCAGGGGAGCCCTCACCCTACGCGCCCTAAGTTGGCTTTTAGGACACTAGGGGGGCTCTACCCCAACTGTCTCGCTCTCATCTCTCCCCTTCACCCGGGGAGAGATTTTCAAGCCGCCAGAGAGCTGTTCTGGCGGCTTTTACAGGAGGTTAGAAGGACGCCCTGCGAGGAGCGCCAGCGACGCCGTCGGAGCCAAAACCGGAAGCTATGAGCTTATTGATGTCTTGTAGTCTGACATCTGTTGCCGGGACACTTTCCTGCATCTGGTGGAAACAGATCAAGGAGGCCCTGTTGAGGAATGATGCAGTCGTCGAAGCTCTAATAGCCCACGCTGCCACCTGATGCGCTCTCTGTAGCATCTGTTCTGACCTGCTGTCCTCCGGTCACAAAGAGTCCTCCGGTTCGCCCGGAATAGCGGAGGAGGACTGTAAAGCCGCCACTGGGGCATCAATCGTTGGGACCTGAAGGACCTTTGTTAGGTCCGGCGCCACGTTATAGAGCCTTTTGTCAGTGGTAGACGGGTTGGGTCCCACCCCGGGGGAGATCCATTGTCTTTGGATTAAATCGACAAAGAGCTTTGGCAAAGGAATGACTTCTGCCTCAGATGTATGCTCCAAAAAAAGAGGATCAGTCATGTTGGAGTCCATCTCTGGTTCTGGCTCTGCGCTCTTAGACCCAAGGCCAGCTGCATTTTTTGCCTTGAACAACAAGGACTTAAAGAGGTTGGGCTGGAAGAGCCCCACAAATGACGGCTGGTCAGGTAACATGCCCTCGTCGTCTGAGAGGTCCAAATCTCTTGGATCCTCCTCCTCAGAAAACTGAGATAGTTACTCATGGGAGGAGACAGGTGAGCCTGGGTCGGGTGGAGGATCCATATCCCCTGGAAGGTGGGGAGCAATGCATTGGCCAGAGCGGCTGAAGTCTCCGGAGACCACTGAATAGTCGAGCCTAGATTGCTGCAACCCTGCCGATATTCCTTGCCAAATGGCCTCAGCAATAATAGAATGCATGTTGTCCTGAATAAATGGCCCTGACTCTGCCTGTGGTCTGAGGCCAGCCGCCGTGGGAGGGGGGACGTGGCCTCAGGTAATGCTCTGACCCTGGAGGGCTGGTGAACGCTCTTCTCAGGTCCATGCAAGTCAGGAACTGGGCCCCATAGTAGTAATGGGTAATAAGGAGCCTAGTGGAGAGATATTGACTCCAGCCCGCTCAGGCGACAAGGCCTGGGAATGCCTGCTGTGGAGCTGGGTAGGCTCTTCTGATGTTTCAGGCAGTTGGCTATGTCTACTGACAGCCTTATTGCAGAGTTTGTCCAGAGTCTTATGCCTGTGCTGTTCAGCCTTCTGGGCTGCCTTGGAACCTTTGGGGGCTGCTACAGATGTCTTATGATATTTGGACCCTCCCTTGGTCCTAGCCCCAGCTGAAGAGTCAGCTTTGTCTTTTCATGTGCTTGCCTTGGCAGCTGCGGGGGCTGAATCTGCCATTTTGAAGCCAATTGCTGTTGGTGCCAAATGGATTTAGAATAAAAAGGTGTCTGACAGAGCTTCAGAACACGTGGGCTTTTACCTATAGTCCTGGCATAAAAAACGGCCGCCGAGGAGAAAGGAGGTTGCAACAATAAATGGGAGCGCACAAGCTCCTCAAGGGTAGGAGGAGGAAAGCCTCCGAGACCCAGCAACCTGCGCCGTGAGGAGCGTGAGCTCCTCCAGGGATTAGGAGGGGAAACCTCTGATTCCCAGCAAGCCTCCCGCTGCTCTAGCGCGTTGTAAAAATGCAGCGCTGGATTCTTACAATGGTGGTGTCAGGCCAAAGCCATTTTATTTGGGAGCTTAGGCCTGCCACACTTCATACTATTTTACTATGCATTTTCTACTGTGGGAAAATGGGAGGGGGGATTGTATGAGGTTGTTAGTATGTAGCCATAACAAATTCTTTCTAGAAAGCCAAGGTCTTCCTTTGTCTCTGCACCTGCACAGAAGGAGATAGCTGGACTCTGCCAGCATGGCAATAGAAGATTGGACAATGTAATGAATTTGTGGGTGTGGGGGCAAGGACTTGAACTTTCAACTGGGTGGTGAAACCCGGAGGACTTCAGATTCGGGTTTCACCTCGATGTGCCAACATGGCTCTATTAATAAATTGGAACTTTGAGGAATACTTTGCCTTGGACTCTGATTTAATTTTGGATGCTATTTGGAACCCTGACAGGGGGCTTGCCACGGCACTTTGGGAGCGCGGAAGCTCCACTCTAAGGAGAGGAGCGAAAGGCCCCTTCTCCCTCTTAGCAAAGGGCAGGAGCGCAGAGCTCACTAGCAAGCTGGAGGCAAAGCCCCATGTGCTGCTCAAAGAGGCTTGTGAGCGCAAAGCTCTGCCTCAGCCCGTTAGTCTGATTGGGAGCGCAAAAGCTCCACTAATGGCACCACCAACTGTCAGATTGTGAGCGTAAGGCCCCTCAGTTGTTTGCCCAGAGTCCCCGGCTGTCTTTCGGGAATGTGCCGCCAACTGTCAGATTGGGAGGGAACTCCTCTGTTGCTGCAGGGCCAAAGCTCAGAGTCCCCGGCTGTCTTTCGGGAGCGCGAAGCTCCACTGTACTGTCAGAGCGGTAGATCAGTAGTTTAGTTCAAATTCGCTCTGAAAATTTTAACAGAATGAGGGAGTCGCAGATGATAATGACAGCCTGTTTCCCTAATGGATAGCAGCCTGAGCCAAAGCTCTCGCTGCGGGGACACCCTCCAACGACTCAACCCGATGACTTTGGGAGTCCACTGGATCCACAACTCACTAATTGATGAATCTGTGAAGATAGCATCCAGAAGAGAAACAGTCCAATAACGGAGGAATGTTGGGCACTTCTGTCCAAGCTGAGTGACTGAGTCAAAAAGCTGGAAGGGATAGCAATGGAGGGGTGTCCTCAACAGCTCTGACAGACTCATTCCAATCAGCTTAGTTGATGAGGTCAACCCATTCCTGTATGCTATAGCCACCACTATGGAGAACGGTGTATTATTGAGAGGAAACAAAACTCTTCAATGCTTTGTAGCAACTTTAGCCATTAACAAGTGTAGTATTATGCTATATCAAAAGAACAAACAAATTGCACTATGGATTTATTCAGAATAAAGTGCTGGGTAATCTAGCTCAAGTTCCTAATACTGTATAAACCACCTCAAAAGGTACTTCATGAAGCACCCTTAGCACAACTTAGAGAAGTTGCTTCTCTGAGTCTCAAAGCATACATGTTTATTAAGCATAAAAAAGTAAGCAGAGATATTTACTGGCCTCTTTATTTTTCAACATTTGTATTAACTCCACAATCAAATACTTGCTCAATGTGGCTCTCATTCACATAAAGTACAGTAGCCGTAAAAAGTTTACCTGTATTATTTTATATAAGTGATGCTGTGATTCTGTTACAGACACCAATCAGCCCCAGGGAAACACTGAAGTTTTTTTTTCAGTACTGTATTAATAGCCATCTCTGATTAAATACCAGAAGAAAAAGATTGGTCAAATTATCTGAAAACTCTATGATGAGTAATTGGAACTTGAGCATGCTAAGTGCTTTATGTTCCATATCTTGTGCAAGAAGTGATTCCAAGCTGCACTTTCCCCCCCACAAAACAAGACTTTCCCCCCTACAGCCATCAAACAATTTAAGGCTAAGTTATGCTAAGTTAAGGTTCAGCAAAACTGAGCTTACCAGCAATTATATTATTTATTTATTTATATATTTAATCTCTGTGCCACCTGACTCCCTGCGATTCTAGATGGCTTACAAAATGTTTAAACTAAAATAAAAAGTAGACAAGGGGGTTTCAGTCATGCTTGCCAAAGGCTTGGGCGAATTATATTTACGTGTAGAGATGGTACATTTTCAATTCCTGAGTTTTAGTATGTTCCTAACACTGTCTTGTATCTGAATTGTGGGTTTGTCCCAGATGGAGATGTGTGTTTGACAACTTTTGCCCAGGGATTTCACTCTTACAAACAATTCTAGATAAATTTCACTTGGCCTGAAAGATGATTCTGATTAGATAAACTACTGACTTATGGCCTGGAATCTTTGCTGTTTTTGGTTCTCAGTAAAGTTAGGATGCTTTTTAAAAATAATAAACTAGACAACCCATGACCCCTGGTTCATCATTTCAGAGAGATTTCATCACCAGATTCCTCAATGCTTTGAACAATGGGAGAGCTGCTAATACTGCTTTCACTGGAAAAGTTCTTAAATTCAGGGAGATATTCAGATGTATCTGCCTTGAAAGTAGCTCATGCTGAACTGAGTAACATGCTCAAAATTGGCATTGGATAATAGAAAATGTTTTATCATATTTTGTATTTATGCTTTATGATCATTTTTATGTTGCTCTGTTCAGAACACAATTGTATGAATGATTTTATGCATAGGTATGGGACTATTTAGTTCCTATAATAAAGTGATAAAATAATATTTAATAGATGAATTTTTTTTCATTCTCATCCTAAATTCATCTATAACTAAAGATTGGCTTTTAAATGTTAAAGATTTAAACTTGTTCTTACATAACAGCAAATAATTTTACTGAAATGTTCTGTACATTTTTAAAGCACAGCATTTTATTACATGCTGCAGTATAATTTTTAAATAGCTGCTGACCTCTAAAGGGGTCTAAGCTGTTTTATGTATGTTTGCATTTTGCTGTTGTGACTCTAAGTAATTCTCCTTAATAAAAGAGCTATTCATAATACTTCATCTTTCTTTAAGAAGCTTTGTTTTAAAACATCTGTGACTTCAAGGCAAATGTGGGAAAGTGAAAATTAATTTATTTTTATCTAGAGCTAAAACATGTCCATGCCAGAAAGCTTTGAATTATTTTTAATGGGTGAGGAGTATTAGTTTTTCATCAGGATGAGCAAACATGTTTCACAGATGTTGAGCAATGAAAAGCATCCTTAATGTAGTTTATTTGAAAATGATTTACTAAGGCAACCATACTTATACTGGCTGTATTTTTTCTAAATATTTAGACAGAATATGCATAATTTGGGTAAAGAAATAGCAAAAACAATTTACTGAATTACATCTAAAGACAATGGAAAATGTTTGTGAATTTGATATTGACTTTAGAATACAGTAGTGATGACAAATGTTCGTACATTCTCCTTTGTTTTCTCTCGCAATTGTGGTTGCATTTCTGGCACAGTGTAAAATTGCTCTAAGGATTTCATAGGATTCCTTCAGTTATTTGGCAAACAATTCATAGTTTATCCATGGCAGATGTGCTAATATTTGATTGTGTAAGCAATTTTGGGTTGAGATCAGCATGACATGGTTTATAGGTACGTGTTATTCTTCTAAATCAAAGCAGTGGTTAGATGCAAGAATGCTTGCATTATGGCAAAATAATGAAAATAAAATAGTAATAAAATAAATGTTAATTTATTAGTTTCTTGATTGCTTGAATTAAGAATTAACTAAAACCCAAGAATTAAGAATTTTTTGAATTGAGAATGACATAACTAGAATAGAATAGAATAGAATAACAGAGTTGGAACGGACCTTGGAGGTCTTCTAGTCCAACCCCCTGCTTAGGCAGGAAACCCTACACCACTTCAGACAAGTGGTTATCCAACATCTTCTTAAAAACTTCCAGTGTTGGAGCATTCACAACTTCTGGAGGCAAGTTGTTCCACTGATTAATTGTTCTAACTGTCAGGAAATTTCTCCTTAGTTCTAAGTTGCTTCTGTCCTTGATTAGTTTCCACCCATTGCTTCTTGTCCTACCCTCAGGTGCTTTGGAGAATAGTTTGACTCCCTCTTCTTTGTGGCAGTCCCTGAGATATTGGAACACTGCTATCATGTCTCCCCTAGTCCTTCTTTTCATTAAACTAGACATACCCAGTTCCTGCAACCGTTCTTGATATGTTTTAGCCTATTTTCTTTCAATCGAGAATCCCAGAAATAGCATTGCCTGCATTCCTGCATGAATGAAAAAAAAGCACTGCTGCTTTCATGCTTCAAACTGGGAAAACATCTCTTAACATCTTTTGTCCTAAGGCGCATCTTCAGTACCATACTACTTAACGGACAATAGTTACTTCCTAGTTCTAAAAGAGGATGTAACTTTATAGTAGTAAGAGCCTTATTTTTTTTCTAAGCAATTGGAACTTGTTCAATTCTGGTTCCAGTTTGCATCAGGACTTCCTAAGTCTGCTGTTGATTCTAGAATATTGTTGGAACAACCAGTGGCTGGGTGAGGGGGCACTTTCTCAAAGACAAGCAGTTGCTGCAGCATGATGGAAGCCTTGTCCCTTTGTGTACACATTTAACTGATGGTAACAGATAAAGAAGGGGTAGGGCTTGGATTGCGTTGCTGCCATCACCATCTTCCACCCTTCCCTTGCAGATGTCACTAGGAATTTATAATTACCAGATGTTGAGAACCACTTTCTACATTTTAATTATTCCTTAGTTGGCTGTCTTTTGTACCTGAACATCTGCAACCTGTTAAAGACTCTTAGCATGCTAGATATCTTTTAAAGCCATTAATAGAATATTCATAGTTAGTTTACTTTTAAAAATTGATGAACATCATACTGATCAGCAGATGCTCCAACTTCATATCCCTACCTGGTTTTTACATGTTTTTTCTTATTATCCCAGTATGTTTGTTGAGATTTAATTTTGTCCCTGACTCTAAATTTGCATCAGTAGCTAAGTGCTTCAGTTGTAAAATACATCATCTCAATTAATAATCAATTTTATAGTGTTTGACTAAGAATAATACTTTATTCATTTCTCTGGATTTCTCTTTTCCTTCCAACACGGACATATTTTGGTGTGTAACAGAGAATCCATGTTTACGGGTAGTCTTCGATTTACGACTATAATTGGAACCAGAGTTTGGTCGTAACTCATGATAGCCATAAGTCAATGCACCCATATGACTGGACTCTAGTTTACAACTATTTTAAGGTGGTCCTTAAGTGAATCATATTGTAAGAATGAGTCATTCTTCCATATGGGCATTTTTTGCCAGAAAATCAGGAATTTTTTTTGCAAATCATGATCACATGGCCACAGAATGCTGCAAACAGCTGTAAATGGGAGCTGGTTACCAAGAGCCTGAAATGTGGTCATGTCACTGGGTCGGGGTGCAACATTTTACATGGCCATTAGCACTTTATGGGCTGTAACGTTCCATTTCCAAGGTCTTCATAACTGTAAATGGTTGTTAAATGACCAGTTATAAGTCAAAGACTACCTGTAATAGTATACAGAAGTCTTTGTGATAGATCTAAAGGTGATCTTCCAAAAGACTTTCTTGGTTTTTTCTTTGAAAACATTTCATTTCTCATCCAAGAAGCTTCTTCAGTTCCTTCTTTGCAACAGAATTGTGGATACTGTGATAATGTTGATAATGTTAAAGTTGGCCTTAAAAGTGGTCAGAGATTTAAACTGTGACAGAGAGCAAATTTTAAGTTAACTAGAAAAAAACCTGTGTTAATTGCTGTTATAAATAATTAAATGAACCTTAAGGTCCATAATTAATTAGAACAAAAAATATAAGTATTATGAGTTATATTAAAAAAATAAACAATTATGTTCAGAGGGGGAATTGATGGTGGATGAGTGGAAGGAGCCCCCTACCAGTCAGTGGCAGCAGCAGCGGAGGAAGGTATCTGTGAAGGTTAGTGTGCATGAATGACTGCACTGTATGTGAGTTATTGTAATGAATGGGAGATTATGGCTGGGTACCCTGATGATGCTGAGAGCTACTGAAGCTAAAGTGCCTTGGCTACCCAGTGTACCCTTTCCTGCTCCAGCTGGGAGCAATTATTGATATGGGGGAGTGCAGGGTATACTTGTCCCAGGAGCGACTGACCAGCCTCAGAGAACTGGTTCACCTAATCAGGAGGGAGCAGACCGTTCCATTGTCTTTACTATCTCAGCTCCTGGGCAAGATGGTGTCGAGCATTGTCATTGTTCCCTGGGCACGATTGCACTCCAGAAACTTCCAATGGTTTCTTTTACCATTTCAAAGGACAGGCAGGAGCAGCTCTCCAGCCAAGGTCCTTGTCCCATTGGAGGTCAACCGATAGTTAGCCTGGTGGATGTCCCCGGCCATAATTGCTTCAAAGAGCCTGAGCGACTGACTCTTACTCTTGGTTTTCCCCCAAACACCATTAAGACACAGGTAGCAGCTCTGGCATAGGTGCTGTCAAGTGGGAAGCTTCAGACCCTGACCCAACATCCCACAGTGAGAGGCTTCTTAAAGGGAGCATCTAACCTGCGACCTCCAGTGGTGCACAGGTACCCCACCTGGGACCTGTCCAGAGTTTTGAATGCACTCACCAGTTCCCCATTTGAACCTTTGCGCTCTGCCACCCTCCAGTATCTTACTTTCAAGGTGGCATTCCTTGTGGCTATTACATCAGCCAGGAAGTTCAGAGCTACAGGCCCTCTCTGTGAGGGAGGACCTCTGCATTTTTCACTCCGACAGAGTTGTGTTAAGACTGGATATCTCCTTTATCCCCAAGGTGTGCTCATGGTTCCACAGGGCGCAGGAGCTGATCCTGCCGAACTTCTGTCCGGCTCCTGTTCATACCCTGGAACAGAAATGGCACACTTTGGACATTGGAGGGCTCTCAAGATTTACATAAACAGGACAGCCATCTTTAGGAAGTCAGAGTCTCTATTTTTGTCATTCTAGCCCACTTCCTTGGGCAGAAAGGTGTCAGCTTCCATGATTGGTAGATGGCTAAGGGCATGCATAACAAAAGCATACCAGCTTCAGGGTGTCCCGGCTCCTGGACGCATTACCGCTCATTCTACCAGGAGCACAGCCACGGCGGTGGCATGGGCAATACAGGCTTCTCTGGAAGAAATCTGTTGAGCAGCCACCTGGTCTTCTCCCTCTCCTTTTATTAAGAACTATAAAATGGACAGGTTTGCATCCGCAGAGGAAGTGTTTGGATGATGGGTGCTGCAGAGCGTTGTCACAGACCGGAGTAGGTCAGATCAGGCTGCGACCCATCCATGAGGACAAGCCAGCTTTGGTATGTCCCATTCCTGGATGCTGTCTCCACCCACTATGGAGAAGGGGCATTCGTCTCTTCTCATGGGGTGGAGACAGCATCCAGTCCCTCCCTAAAGACAGCCTGGCCTGTTCATCATGACCAACACACCTGGCAGGGACAAGCTTACTATGCTTCTGTGAGGCTGCACGACAAATATCAAGACACGTCGAGTCTGTCACTTCGTCTTCGTCAATGCTGGGGAGCCCTAGCAACAGAGGACTGTCTTAACAATATTCTGACAGACTCAGTCCAATCAGCGAGTAGACGAGGTCAACCCATTCCTGGATGCTGTCTCCACCCCATGAGAAGAAGCGTATCAGGTAAGACCAACGCCCCATCTCTCCAAGGACCCTTCCAATTCTGTTACTATTACTGTTCTTGGGGAGAGGGGGTTCAGAGAACCTCTTATAGGGGCATGTAGAGGCATTTATTCATCTGTTAGACAAAGTTGCTTGGATTTGCTCACAATTGGACTTCAACCTTGTGGCAGGTGCAGAGGAGATGTTTGGCAAAAAGGTTGAACCTGCAGGAAATATGACAGATGCTAAGCATCTGCCAGTTCAGAAGAGCATGGAAGCTCCCCAAAAATAGTAAAGTATAGTGCTAATGTTAGAAGAGGGTAGATGTGACAGGAGAAAAAAATTAAGGCAGGATTATAAAAATGCACAAATCAACATTTGAAAAAGCAAATATGCACAGATGTTTTGTACCACTCCTGAATATTAGCCACAGTTAGAATACTCATTTGTGAATAAGAACATAGAATTAATGAGTACTAGACAATCTGACCCATTGGGTCATCGTTTCAGAGATATTTTTTATAAGATTCCTCAATGTTTTCAACAATGACAGAACCTCTAATACACAGCCTTCACTGGAAAAGTTGGGTACTTCAGAAATGTATCTGCCTTGAAAATAGCCCATGTGGAACTGTATAGTACAGTCAAACATCAGCATAGGAAATGTTTTATGACAGTTTGTATTCTGACATAAATTATTCTATCATAATTTTATGTCATCAAATGTTCTATAAAATTTGTCAAATTTAAATTCTACAGGACTTATGAGTCCCAGATTTTGGACTGTATGAGTTTGCCCATTTGAGGTACTTTGGTTCAAAAATCTATGATGTACTGTTTCACTGAATTACAAGTTATGGGAACAAGAAATTTGTTGAATATGATAATTCTTGAGTACAAGAATTGTACTCAAGAAAGGACAGAGAAGGATGCATTGGGGATGGAGTCAATCAATAAGAATAGAGCTGGAAGGGATCTTGTAGGTCTTCTAGTCTAACCCCCTGCTCAAGCAGGAGACCGTATACCATTCCAGACAACTCACTGTCCAGTCTCTTCTTAAAAACCATCAGTTTTTAAGAACCACAACTTCTGAAGGCAAGCTGTTCCACTGGTTAATTGTTCTCACTGTTAGGAAGTTTCTCCTTAATTCCAGGTGGCTTTTCTGTTTGATTGATTTCCATCCATTGTTTCTTGTCTTGCCTTCTGGTACTTTGGAAAATAAGTTAACCCTCTCTTCTTTGTGGTAGTCCCTCAAATACTGGAATGCTGCTATCATGTCACCACTACTCCTTCTTTTCTCTAGACTAGTCATACCCAGTTCCTGCAACCATTCTTCATATGTTTTAGTCTCCAGGTCTTTAATCATCCTAGTTTCTCTTCTCTTCAATTTAATTAATTTTTCCATCTTTGTAATGTGTTGACAAAAACTGGATGCTGTATTCCAGGTATGCTTTTACTAAGGTTTTATAAAGCAATACTAATACTTCATATGATTTTGATTGTATGCCTCTGTTTATACAACCAAGGATTGTATTCACTTTTTTGGCTGCTGCCGCACACTGCACTCCAAGTGACTAGCACTCCAAGGTCCTTCTCACAGTTACTGTTTATGAACCATGTTTCATTTAATCTGTACTTGTACCTTTGATTTTTCCTGCCTGGGTGTAAAACCTTGTTTTCTCCACATTAAATTTCCTTTTGTTGGATAGGGCCCATTCATTGTTCAAGTCTATCAAGATCTTTTTTGGATCCTGAGCTTGTCTTCTGGGGTGTTGGCTATTCCGCTTAGTGTCATCTGCAAATTTGATGAATTCCCCCTTCTATTCCCTCATCTAAATCATTTATGAAGATACTGAAGAGTACTGGGCCTAAGATGGAACCTTGTTGTAACCCACTGCTTACTTCACTCCATGTAGATGTAGTACCATTAAGAACTACTTGTTGAGTATGGTTTGTCATCCAGTTACAAATCCATCTGGTAGTAGTGCTGTCTATCCCACATTTTACTATCTTATTAAGAAGTAGGTTGTGGTCTACTTTGTTGAATGCCTTACTGAAATATAAGTATACTCTATCCACAGCATTTCACTCGTCTGCTACAATCTGTTCTCATTTTACATCCACATCAATTAGCAACAGAAATTCCATTCCTAATTGTGATCATAAGTTGAGAACTACATGTATGTATTAGAATTGTAAATATATACATGCTGGATACACACACAGATTCATGAGAAGTAACTGATTTGCTTCACTAAAGAGTATAATTATAGTTCCAGTAATGTGTATCCATACTTATTTTCCTAGAATGTTAACTGGCATATTTACCCAGAACATGACTTTATGACTTTATTATAAAGTGTTATTTTTCTACTGTGAACTATATCAGCTATCAATCAGTAAATTTAATGGTGAACTTGTTGATAATTAAGAGAAGGATTGGCAAGCAGGGTTTATTGGTATCTCTGAGTCTTTATATAAATGCTATAAAATTTTGTGTGAGACATTGGTATACGCAGAGAAATTACTTTGTTTTATTGATTGTCATGAATATTTGAATAAGATTTCCTTGCCTCTCTTTCTCATAGGCTTTGTGTTGCTTTTTTCAGAAATTTGGGCCCCAAATTTCTGCTTAAGCGGTATCATTTTGAGTATTTTTGCATTGGCTGCTGTATAAAAGCATTATGCTATATAAAAACTACATTATAGCAGGGTAGAGAAGCTTCTGCTTTAGCACAAGGAAAAACAGTATTAGTCACATTATAGGTAGTGCTGAACTACAAGTGGAAGCTCTTTTATCAATGAATCAACTGAATTTTGGAAATGCTTGGCTAATTTAAGTAATGAATGGTGGGGACTGGGGTTATTTCAAACAAGTCTCTGAAACTGTTAAATTTTCTCTGCATCAAGAGTGCATACCCTTTCTATTTCATTTTTATTCATTTTTATTAGTACTTTGTAAGCAACATTGAGATAAAATATTCATATATTTAAATTATTGTCGATTTATTATAATATTTTGACCAACTGTTGCATGACATCTAGGTTTTAGTTCAAAATGATGGTGTTCTGAAATTGAATATATTGAAAATAAGTCCTTTGGGACAGTAGAATATGAATTAGCTCAAAACAAGCTAATCCTCAGTAGATAAAATTGCATAATGTTCTTCCACCAGAGAGAGATCTTTGAGGTGACCATCACCCACCCATCTCTTTCATGCCTGGTATATATTATTAAATTAGGGACCATTTACAACAAGGATCTCCAACCTTGACAACTTTAAGACTTGTGGACTTCAACTCCCATGCTGGCTGGAGAATTCTGGGAGCTGAAGTCCACAAGTTGCTAAAGTTGCCATGGTTGGAGAACCATGATATATAACATATATAGAGATTATAGAATAAAAAGAAGCACCCATTGCATTAACAAGGTAATAATTAAATAAAATAATAAAACTATTAAAAGTTGGAAAAATACATTGTAATGAGCATAATTTGATATTAAAGGGGAGCGAAATGACATTGCCATAGGTCTATACTACAGGCCACCCAACCAAACAGAGGAAGTAGATGAACTTTTTGCTAGTCAGCTAACTAAGGTATGTAGGAAGCACATCACAATAGTAATGGGGGATTTTAACTACCCTGACATCAACTGGGAGACAAACTGCTCCAAGTGGAAGATCCAACAGGTTCCTAACAAACCTAGCAGACAATTTTGTTTCCCAAAAAGTAGAGAAGGGAACAAGGGGATCAGTTATATTGGACTTAATTCTCACTAACAGAGATGAAATGATAGAAGGTGTTGAAGCTAAAGGAACCTTGGGGGCAAGTGATCATGCAATATTGGAATTCAACATTATGCAAGCACAAGCAGTAGAACAAAATCAAACTAGAGTCTTGGACTTTAAGAGAGCTAATTTCAATAAACTTAGAGAGAACTTGGGAAAGATTCCATGAATGAGAATCCTCAAGGGGAAAACAACTCAAGAAGCTTGGGAAATTTTGAAAAGTGAGATTATAAAAGCCCAGACTAGCACAATACCAATGAAGAAGAAAAATAATAGGTCTCAAAAGAAACCAGCATGGCTGCATAAAGAACTCTCTGACAAATTGAAAGACAAACAGGACAAGTATAAAAAGTGGAAAGAAGGGGAAATAACTAAGGTAGAATACCAGCAAATAGCCCGAGCCTGTAAAGATGAAGTGAGGAAAGCTAAGGCTCACAATGAACAAAGGCTTGCGACAAAAGTAAAAAGTAACAAAAAAAGCTTCTTCCAACATATTAAAAACAAGAAAAAAGTCAAGGAAACAATTGGTCCATTGCAGGGAGAAAGTGGCAAGAAGGTGACAAGCAACAGGGAGAAAGCAGAGCTACTTAACACGTATTTTGCATCTGTCTTTACACAAAGGGAAAAAACAGTCCAACCTATCAAAAACAGCATCACAAAAAACATATTAGGAACACAAGTTAAAATAGGGAAGAAAATGGTAAAGGAACACCTGTCTACCCTAGACGAATTCAAATCACCAGGATCAGATGGATTACACCCCAAGGTTCTGAAGGAACTGGCAGATGAGATCTCAGAACCACTGAACTATATCTTTCAAAGATCCTGGAGCACCGGGGAACTGCCAGAGGACTGGAAAAGAGCTGATGTAGTTCCCATCTTCAAAAAAGGGAAAAAAACAGATCCAGGAAACTACAGACCTATCAGCCTGACCTCAATACCAGGGAAGATTCTGGAAAAGATAATCAAGCAACGAATCAATGAACACCTAGAAGCAAACAAAGTAATAACCAAAAGCCAACATGGGTTTGTCAAAAACAGATCATGCCAGACTAATCTTATTACATTCTTTGACAAAGTGACAAAATTAGTGGACCAGAGGAATGCTGTCGATGTGGTTTACTTGGACTTCAGTAAGGCATTTGATAAAGTAGACCATAACCTACTTCTAGATAAAGTAGAAAAATGTGGGATGGACAGCAACACCATCAGATGGATTCAAAACTGGCTAACCAACCGCACTCAACGTGTAGTGCTCAATGGAACTGCATCTACATGGAGGGAAGTTTGCAGTGGAGTACCCCAAGGCTCTGTTTTAGGCCCAGTACTCTTCAACATCTTTATCAATGACTTGGATGAGGGAATAGATGGGGAACTCATCAAATTTGCAGATGACACCAAACTGGCAGGAATAGCCAACTCTCCAGAAGATAGGCTCAAGATACAGAAGGATCTTGACAGACTTGAGCATTGGGCGCTATCAAACAAAATGAAATTCAATGGTGAAAAAAGTAAGGTTCTACATTTAGGCAAGAAAAACAAAATGCACAGGTACAGTATATGTGGTACCTTGCTCAACAGTAGTAACTGTGAGAGGGATCTTGGAGTCCTAGTGGACAACCATTTAAATATGAGCCAGCAGTGTGCAGCAGCTGCCAAAAAAGCCAACACAGTTCTAGGCTGCATTAACAGAGAGATAGAATCAAGATTACGCGAAGTGTTAATACCACTTTATAATGCCTTGGTAAGGCCACACTTGGAATACTGCATTCAGTTTTGGTCGCCACGATGTAAAAAGGATGTTGAGACTCTAGAAAGAGTGCAGAGAAGAGCAACAAAGATGATTAGGGGACTGGAGGCTAAAACATATGAAGAACGGTTGCAGGAACTGGGTATGTCTAGTTTAATGAAAAGAAGGACTTGGGGAGACATGATAGCAGTGTTCCAATATCTCAGGGGTTGCCACAAAAAAGAGGGAGTCAAGCTATTGTCCAAAGCACCTGAGGATAAGACAAGAAGCAATGGGTGGAAACTAATCAAGGAGAGAAGTAACTTAGAATTAAGGAGAAATTTCCTGACAGTTAGGACAATTAATCAGTGGAACAGCTTGCCTCCAGAAGTTGTGAATGCTCCAACACTGGAAGTTTTTAAGAAGATGTTGGATAACCATTTGTCTGAAGTAGTGTAGGGTTTCCTGCCTAGGCAGGGGGTTGGACTAGAAGACCTCCAAGGTCCCTTCCAACTTTGTTGTTGTTGTTGTTATTATTATTATTATTATTATTATTATTATTATTATTATTATTATTATTATTATTATTATTATTATTATTATTATTATTAATTGGAATATGGAAGGAAATTGGAATGAATATCATGTTACGACTTGCCGCTAAGAATAACCAGGTATGCTTGGGGTGTAAGTCCAGGAAACATTTTGGCATGGGGTATGAGCCTAAATACTTTAATTTAAAAATCTGTAGCTACAAATTTAATTTAATTTAATTTATTGTTCTTATAGGCCGCCCAATCCCGTAGGACTCAGGGCGGCGTACAACATAAAAAAGAACAATTAAAGATACAATAAAAACAATTTAAAAAATTAAAAACCAATCATCCATGGGGGAATTAAGGGAATTAACTCTTAAGGAACAAAAAAAATGTTTTTATAGATGCTTGAATCTAAATCACAATATTGTAGCATTACTATATGTGTATTCATATTCAAGGAGGGCAAAGGAGTTTCGGAACTGGCATGGGTGCTCTCATACCTGTCGGTTGCCTACTCCAAATCAGAAGCACTCCTGTTCCCTTGGGTCTATGACAGCTAGCTGCGACCAACTAAGCATCATCGGTTCGCCGCTGCCAACTGACCACAGGACAGTTTGACATGGCCAACTCATCATGGGGACAACTTACCATAGGAACCGGGCAAGCAAGCAGTGGACAGAGCATGGGGTGTGGTGAGCGGGTGGGTTGGCAGAGCTCATGGTGAGAGGATGTACTGCGCAGGTAGCCGGAGGGAGAGCTGGGTGGATGAGGAAGCAGTGGACAGGGGTACGATGGGTGAGTGAGTGGATGGGTGGGCAGAGCACACAGCAAGAGGATGGACCACATGGGCAGCTGGAGGGAGAGCCAGGTGGCAAGTGAATGAGCGGTGGGCAGAGCGCATGGGATGCAGCAAGAGCTGCCAGCAGCAACTGTAGCTGGAGCCATAGAGCATATGCACCATGCAGCAGCAGCCGCAGCAGCCTGCCTGCCAACTGGCCAGCTTTTGCTCAGCGCAAGTTAGTGTCAGTCATAGCAGGGCATTGTCCAGAATGACCTCATCCTGCCTAGTGCATCTTATGAGCCCATGGTGATACCAACATGTTCATCCTCGCTTGATGGGCCAGCGACCCCCTACCGCCACCGGCACCCTGGACTCCATTCAGAAGGGACCAGGGATGATGGGGGCGGCCAGGACAACTGGTTGAGGGGGTACCGACATTGCCATGGTCTTGTCAGAGGAAAGCAAGCAAGCAAAATAGTAGGGCAAACAAGAAAAGACATGCTTTGTGAGGAAAATAGGCAGAAAAGATTGTCCCTGTGGCAAGTTGGCTGTGTCAAGTTATCCTGTGGCGAGTTGGCAGTGAGCTAGTGGCAGCTAGTTGGTCGCGCTGAGTTGTCCCATTCCGTGTTCCCTTTGGTTTTTAATACCTCTAGTAACTCCAAGATTGAAGTCTTTTAAATTCCCTCATATGCGGGTGTTTGTATGTAGGTCTTTGGTCGCCAAGACACTTCTAATTTCAAGCGGGAGAAAACCCGAATAACCAAAGACATATATATATATGCTTCAAATGAAAGTTTTTCCAATTTTTGAGTTTATTATTTTTAAATTATTTTTAGAGATTCACGGCTTTATTTAAAAGTGATTTTATCCTTACCTTAAAGTCTAATTTCCTCAAGGAGGAACAATTGTATGAAAGACAATTGCTTATTTTTCGGCATTTTTGATCAAATGTTTCTATTTTAGTCAGCATTTACAGTATTAAGAATTATTCTTTGCATGTGTCTAGATGAATACAATGTTCCTTCGAATGTCTCTTTATTTTCATATGTGGATAGATGTGCACACTATAGATATAATTTTCACTGGCACTTTATATTAACTGCAGTATGAAGTCTGAAATCAAGAATCTAGTTTAATATATATGTTTACTAAATTCACCTAAGGGTAAATAAATAAATAAATAAATAAATAAATAAATAAATAAATAAATAAATAAATAAATAAATAAATAAATAAATAAATAAATAAATAAATAAATAAATAAATAAATAAATAAATATATAGTGTGTATATATATATATAGTGTGTATATATATGTATATGTATGTATGTATGTATGTATGTATGATGTATGTATGTATATATATATATATATATATATATATATATATATATATATATATATATATATAGTGTGTGTGTGTGTGTGTATACACACACACACACACACACACACACACACACACACACACACACACACACACACACACACACACCTGGAGAAGAACTAGACATAGTAGACCACTATATATACCTTGGCCAACAGATCTCAATGGAAGGTGATACAATAAAGGAAATTATTTCTTATATTTTGGGGAAGTGCTGAACAAATATATTGAGGAGATAAATATTTGAGAAGGAATCTGTATAGAAGAAATGAATAATTATGCAAAAATGATTAATGAAAACAATGTAATTTCTTATCTCTCCCATTCCTCTTTCTGTATTTAACTGTTAACAAATACCAGCTTAGGATAATTAAAAAAGAAAATAAAACCACTTCTATATGATCCAGTAGTTGAGAGCTAGAACAGTTTCCTGAGGCCTGTAGAGAACAGAATATTTAAAATAGTTAATACCGTAGGAAACCAATTTCTGAAGCAGTTAGCTAGGTTTCTGTACTGTCAGCAAAGATAATATTGTTTTCAGTTTGTTGTACTTTAAATGCTGTTTAGGGAGCTATGTAAGTTATAATTAATACATAAAGAAGAGAATCAGAATTTTATACTCACATAAATAGACACTCTTGTAGAAACTAAAAGGATTATATTGGCAAACTATTTACCCATATGAATGGCCAAAAGTATCATCAAACTATTTACATTTACCCTTCCTTTCCAGAAGTCACTAAGCTATAAAACTAGCAATATAATCCACTTCTAGTTATAGTAGACCTAGAATAAACTTTTCTAACATAGGAATACGTTTGTACTAATTAAATGTATACCATATTTTTTGGAGTATAAGACGCACCAGAGTATAAGACGCACCTAGATTTTAGAGGAGGAAAACAAGGAAAAAAAGTATTCTGAACCAAATGGTGTAGTAATATATTATTTAATAAAATACCAGTGTAGCAGAATACTTTTTACAACCATGTATACTTTTTACAAACCTCAAACTTGACAGCTTTAAGACTTGTGGACTTCAACTCCCAGAATTCCTCCTCCAGTCATGCTAGCTCAGGAATGGGAGTTGACGTCCACAAGTCTTAAACTTGCCAAGTTTGAAGACCCTTGCACCCCTAACCCAGGGGTCTTCAAACTTGACAGCTTTAAGACTAGTGGACTTCAACTCCCAGAATTCCTCCTTCAGTCATGCTAGATGGGGTAATTAGAAGGCAAAAACACCCCTGTTTTTGCAAAAAAACGGCCTGTTTTTTGCTCATTTTTTGCAAAAACAGGGCATGCAGGGGGTTTGGGAAGCCTGCAGAGCACTCCTACGGGGTGGGGGAAGGCAAAAACGCCCCCATTTTTGCAAAAAAGGCCCATTTTTTGCTCCTTTTTCTTGCAAAAAACAGGGCATGCAGAGGGTTTGGGAAGCCTGCAGAGCGCTCCTAGGGGGTGGGGGAAGGCAAAAACACCCCCATTTTTGCAAAAAAGGCCCATTTTTCGCAAAAATGGGATGCGGGGGCGGGGCTTCAGGAGGCCAAAAATGGCTGTATTCGGTGTATAAGACGCACCGACATTTCCACCCTCTTTTTGGGGACAAAAAGGTGCATCTTATACTCCGAAAAATACGGTAGTATACTGTTTGTAAATAACCCATTTGTTTTAAAACTTCATTCACATGATATTTCTTTAATTTATTACAACTTACAGCTATGAACCAACAGGACAGGTACTGTCTATCATAAATTATGTTAATAGATACAGAGCAATGAATGCTGCTGCTTTCAGGTTGAAAGCATTGGACTATGATATCACTGTTGCCTAGGGATGCCTGGTTGGGGGAGTCCTTTCATATCCCTGTTGATTGCTCACTGAAATGGTATCTATTTATCTACTCGCAATCACTCGCTTTCAAACTGCTAGGTGGGCAGGAATTGAAGCGAATGATGGTAGTTCACCTCATCACACAGCAGCACTCAAGTCTCGAAATTGGGCTTGCTGATTGTTGGCTTAGTTTTCTAAATACGTGAGCCATCACACTTCATGAGAGCAATGGATGACAATGAAGTAATGTAATTTAGAATTGAGCTTGTTTTGTTGCTGTGCCTGCCCTCTGGAATGAGATTCCTCCAATATCCATGTATCTTCTACCCTTTTCAGAAAGCCTTAAGGACTTGCTGTTCTCTCAGGCCTTGGGTTAGAGTGATTGGGATCCCCGCTAGATCGTGTGTGGATGGGGTTGACTGGATCTGCCATGGACTCCTGATGTTTATTCTTTTATTCTAATGTTTGTATTCTGTTTTATGCTGTTGTTTTTATTGTACACCATCCAGGATCAGTTGGAATTGGGCAGTTCCTAAATCAAATAAATTAAAGCCATCTGTTGGGCTACTATAAAGAATATGCTAGGCATCTTCTGTCTTGATTATCTGGGAGTAGTTTGTTCCTGCAGCTCCTAAGGAGATGGCCTCATGATTAAACCAACTACCAGTTTGTCAAATACTTCTGCCTTGTGGAAGTGATACGGGTCATGATAGGTGGCTGGCGCCATGCAGTACTTCATTGAAGTGCTCAATCTTGAAAATAGGTAAATCATCATCAGTGGCAAAATCTTCAGCCATTTGCATTTCCTGACTGTTCATTTGTTGTGGTGGCATTTTATATTTTGAACTAAAGAAATTATCTTCTTTTTTCACATTTAACTGTGAAACAGAGCATATCATTTTCCTTTTAGTGTAGAATAATATATACAAAATGGCATTAAAAGGCTTTTGAATTCATTTTTATAATATTCCACCATAATAATTAATGGAAATAAAATATCATGAACAACAATAATTCCAGTTAATTAAAAATGTCCTTTAAATAAAGTGGAATTAACTGGAAACATTTCTATAGTAACACAGCCTGCCAAAGGCTGAAAATCACATAAAAATCACTTCATGTTTTCCTTGAACTCCACTGATTGAGCGTAATATTCATCTTATGCTGAATGAACTCTGTCTCAAACTTTATAGGAAAGGAAGAATATTGGCATCTGTTCTAATGAATAGTGGCCCTGCAAAAAACTTAAATGAGTTGGCCCAAGTATGACGAGCTAAACACAGGCATTGTTCAGTGAGCAGCCTCTGTGTCATTTTGGAAATTAAATCTTGGCTAGCTAACGTTAGGTCTGTATACACACATTGAGTTTCTTTGTCTGTTTACTGTAGTATCCTTTCATAATTAAACATTTCATACAAAGTTCTAAAGAGGTCCTTGAATGCCTCCGCCTTTAAAAATGCCCTGAAACAAGTATTTGATATAAGGATGACATAGCTCTTCTCTCTTTATTTGATAACATTCCCCTGCTCACACATCAAAAGGCTTAAGAATAAATTCTCATACTAGCTTTGCTATAATCAGAAAGCAGGAAAGGAATTTTTAGCTACTGGCAGTTAGTGTTATAGTTGTAAAAAGGAATTTTACAATAATATTCATGTTTTGTGATATAGCTGTGTTTCCATTGTCACCTCCATTTACAGTCGTGCTTCTGGGTTTTTTTTTTTTCTTCCCTAAGATAGATTACATCCATCTGTTCCTTTGATCGGTTTACTTGAAAGCTGGAACTTTTTTTAAAAATACAGAAAAAAAATCCTGAAACAGTCAATTGACTGCTGTACACTTTTTTTTTGCAGTTAGGCATTTGTGACTTGACAGTAATTCCTGAGCTATTGCGTACATTTAAATAATGGATCAGACACTGAAGAAAATTGGAAACCAATCAGCAATCCCTGACAAAGTCACAGGGTCTTGTTTCACCTCTCCTATATCCTATAACAAAAGATGAAAAGAGTAATAGCAGTTCTTTATTTCCCTTTCAAACAGGTTCCCTTTCCATAGAGTAACAAAACGTCAGGCGAAGAACTACAGTCTAAATTAGATGATATAATGAAATACAGCACGAAGTACAGCTGCAAACATACAGTATTTACAAACAGAAAATAGAGTAGAATTCTATCTGCAGTGTTTAGTTTTGCTTGCCTGTGATTCATTGTTTTACCAACACCCCCACACACACCCCGCAATAAAGCCATCCAGGAAACCTAAAAAGTCCTGGCTGTCTACTTTGGTATATGCATTTTAAATACTCAACAACACAGAACATCAACAAAAGAGGTTGTGCACATTCAGAAGAATTCGTGAAAAATCAACAGGACAAACAAGAGTGAGCACAACAAACCAGCAAGTTAAAACATTGTCCTTGTAGCAAATTGTACTGTGGACTGTGCAATAGTACATGAGTAAAATGTGTGTATGGACACCAAATATTACCAAGCAAAAACAATAAAGAGTCTGAATTTTCAAATTTACAGTTTCCACAGAGGGCATGGGAATGTATAATTCAATAAACACTAGAACTTTTTCACACCAATGAAATTGATAACATTCTGGCTTTTTAAAAATGCATTCAGAGTCAAGAATTCCAAAAAGGGTTTTGCTCAAGTAGATCAAACCATAAAGCATAAAAAAGACTCTCTGTGTTCCTGGTTTGCTGATTTCATGCATAGATGTAGACTATGGGTATACTCCTTTGTCCATTGATTGTGAAGCTGCCGGCATCCTTGAAGATCAAAGACATCCTGAGTCAACATCAACACAGACTGAAAAGCATGACGCAGTAAATTCATATCTGATTTCCAGAACCCAGTTCTATATTTATTCATTTTGGGGGATTTGCTTGCCATTTGATGAAGTGAACTACAACTTGCAAAGATTTATGCCTTTTATCAAAATTTGTTAGTTCCTTATTTTTATCACCATAAACTAATACATTTCTTCTCCTAGAATGATCCTTGGATCAAATCCATGAACCAAAAAAGCCCTTGTTTGTGGCATGTATTCTGTGGAGTGGGAGGCATACAAGTGCGAATAATAAAATAAAATAATTAATTAATTAATTAATTATTAATAATAATAATAACAACAACAACAACAATAACAACAACAATAATAATAATAATAATGTAAACTTCCATTAATATCCTAGGTTGGAACTACACTCTAACATTCTACAGTATAAAAACTATACAGCAACAAATGTACAACTTTGAGTATTTTCAGTTAATTTTTCCATAATAAACCAATGAGGCTGAATGTTGAAAATATGGTCTCAATTATATAGGAAAAAAATTGATATGTTAACTTTAAAAATTGCTCTCCATATTTGGGAAAGAAATCACACATTTATTTTATAGTTTGAAAAATTGTATAAGTATAGTTTGTACAGTTTGAAAAATGTATAATTATGTACATTTGAAAAAATGTAAATTCAGTATTCACACATGCATTTGTTAAATGAATGGGATTGCAAGCTCTCTCACGTTTATTTATTATACTACAGTTTTGGTTTTTTAGTTTTAATTAAAACAGCTCTTCTGAGATTAAGCCCTTTTACCATTTTAGGCCTTTTGAAATCTGAGATAAAAAGCAAATGTTATTTCGTAACATTATTTACATGATTTACCTGATTTTAATTAATGATTATAATCTCCATGGTCACTTTTTGCAAAAGGGTATTTAATTGCTTAAACGTTTTTCATTGTTTGCATTTTGCAAAAACACTTGGGCCTTGAAGTATTATATCATACTGTTGTTACTCCCTCAAACTCATTTCCTATTGCAACACCTGCACCTGTCTTTCGTGCAGACTGAACCAATAGATAGAGAAATAACGCTTGTTTCCTTTTGCCAAGACATAACATAGCTCCTGGCAAGGTTATATTTGAAAATAGTTTTTTATGTGGGTTCAATTCAAGTAGCATTGTTATTGCCAGATCATCTGACTAATGAAGGACCAAAATGATAGTGTATTTTTTTTTCTTTGCTTGAGGCGTGAACATGTAGCATTTCTTTTTTTGTGGGGAAGGAATGTGGTGTTTCAAACAAAGTAGAAAGCTTAACTTCAGGAAGATCAGTGTTTTTACTGGTAACATGGGAGAGAATGCAACTTCATAAACGAAATAAAAAATTAATTTTGTGATTGGAAAGTAACTGGAATAAATAGAAATTGTAAAATGATTGTTTTCAGAATATACATCCTATTTTTGGACATTATCCTATGAAATATAAAATCTTTATATACCTTTTAAAAGATACTTTGTGTTTACTTTATAAGGCCCAAGAGCACTAACAAAATACTTGTTATTTTATATTGGAGTATCAACTGAAACATTTGTAAAAAGAACTATTTATTAACTTTGGGGATATGCTCATGATGAATTGTTTGTTAAAAACAGTGCGAATATTTTAATAATAAAATGGAGGCAAGTTTAATTAACTTGATCCTTTTTTATCAATTACACCAGAATTCAATCAAATATTGTACTTTATTAATATTAAGACGGATATAGAAAATACTTGGGTCTCAAGGATTATTCCTCACTGAAGTTGAATATAAAGAAACTTATCAGAAGTTGAAGTGATTCTATTCAGATAATGCTGCCTAGGTTAAGCCTGGATCTCTCAGACGGACACAATTTACATCTTCAAGCATTTCAGCTATTGAGTTGAACTCTCGACTTCATTTCTTATGTCCACATTGGATTTGTACTGCACTAGTTTTATCTTTTACAAATTAAAAATCCTTTCCTTTCACTGAATGTTATGGTGGGAAGGGTTGTACTAAAGATTTGTTTATAAATGCTGGTCAACTATAGCATTGGATAGAATGAAAGAGCTGTCCAGAATGAGTAGAATGTAAGATTCTGATGAAATGGGGGCATTGTAGGTGAGTGGTTTCCAATGAAAATGAGAGACTTGCCACTTGTTTGGTTCACACTTCACCTGAAAGAAAGAATAATTTGGGGATTCTTTAGAATTAATTATTGTTGCTGAATAGAAGAAGATAGGTATGTCTAGCTTAATGAAAAGAAGGACTAGGGGAGATATGATAGCAGTGTTCCAATATCTCAGGGGTTGCCACAAAGAAGAGGGAGTCAAACTATTCTTCAAAGCACCTGAGGGTAGAACAAGAAGCAATGGGTGGAAACTAAACAAGGAGAGAAGCAACTTAGAACTAAGGAGAAATTTCCTGACAGTTAGAACAATTAATCAGTGGAACAGCTTGCGTCCAGAAGTTGTGAATGCTCCAACACTGGAAGTTTTTAAGAAGATGTTGGATAACCACTTGTCTGAAGTAGTGTAGGGTTTCCTGCCTAAGCAGGGGGTTGGACTAGAAGACCTCCAAGGTCCCTTCCAATTCTGTTGTTGTTGTTGTATTATTATTATTATTATACAATTGTATCACAGCGGCCAGTTGTTTCGCCGGATTTGGCATTGATTACTAGTCGAGCCCCACCCAGGGGCCTAGGAAGTCGTAATGTATTTTCGAAGTATATGTGCGGAACCGAGCAGTGCGGCTTTCTGCATTTGACTGATGGTGATTTTGTCAATTTTGAGCTGTTTTAAATGTAATTCCAGTGCTTTTGGGATAGCACCCAGTGTTCCAATCACTACTGGAATTACCACTGCTGGTTTGTGCCATAATCGTTGGATTTCAATTTTTAAGTCCTGGTATTTTGCAATTTTTTCGTGTTCCTTTTCATCGACCTTGCTATCTCCTGGTATTGCAATGTCAATTATAGTCACCTTGTTGTTCTCGACCAACGTGATGTCTGGTGTATTATGCGCCAGTACCTTGTCTGTTTGTATACGAAAATCCCACAAGATCTTGACCATCTGATTTTCAGTGACTTTTTCAGGCTTGTGTTCCCACCAGTTTGTAGCAGTATGGATGTTATAATTTTTGCATAAATTCCAGTGGATCATTTGTGCAACAGAGTTGTGTCGTAATTTGTAATCAGTCTGTGCGATTTTCTTGCAGCAGCTGAGCACATGGGCTACAGTTTCATCAGCTTCCTTGCATAATCTGCATTTAGCATCATTTGAAGATTTATCAATTTTGGCCTTTATGGCATTTGTACGAATTGCCTGTTCTTGTGCGGCCAGGATCAATGATTCTGTTTCTTTCTTTAAAGTACCAGATGTTAACCATAACCAAGTTTTTTCACTGTCCACTTTGTCTTTTATTTTTTCCAGAAATTGGCCATGTAATGCTTTATTTTGCCAACTCTCCATTCTTGATTTTATCACATTTTTTCTGTATTCTTGTTTCGTCTGTTGGACCTTCAGTAGATTTTTGTTCTTTACTTCAATTAATAGATGTTCTTGACTTTCTTTTAAATAATCCGCCAATGCATGCTTTTCTTCTTCAACTGTTTGCTTTACTTGTAGTAGTCCTCTGCCACCTGATTTTCTGGGCAGGTAAAGTCTATCAGTGTCACTACGTGGATGTAAACTGTAGTGCATTGTCATTAGTTTTCTGGTGTTTCGGTCCAAAATGTCCAAATCAGCTTGTGTCCAGTTAATTATACCAGCCGTGTATCTTATGACTGGTATTGCCCAGGTATTCATGGCCTTGATGGTGTTTCCACCATTTAATTTAGATTTCAAAATTTTCCTAACTCTGTTGGTGTACTCTCTTCTAATGATAGTTTTCACTTCTCCATGTCTGATGTTATCCAACTGCAGAATGCCCAGATATTTATAGGCTTCATTTTGATTGCATTTAATTAATTGGCCATTGGGCATTTCAATTCCGTCACATGTAGTGATTTTGCCCCTTTTCATAGATACAGTGGCACATTTTTCATGCCAAACTGCATTGAGATATCTGTGCTGAATATTAGGACTGTGTTGGTCAGTGATTGGATTTCTATTTCTGACTTTCCATACAGTTTCAAATCATCCATATACAATAAATGTGAAATTTTTTCAGCGTCTTTGGCTATTTGGTATCCAAGTTTCATTTTTTTTAAGATTACTGATAGTGGGATCATTGCGATGATGAAGAGGAGGGGTGAAAGTGAATCTCCCTGAAAAATTCCTCTCTTGATATTAACCATTCCATAGTTCTCATTCCCTACTGCCAACACAGTTCTCCATTGTTTCATCGCTTTTTCAGTGAATGATGTAATATTTTTGCTGATGCCAATAGTTTCTAAGCATTTGATGATCCAGCTGTGTGGCAGTGAGTCGTACGCCTTTTTGTAATCAATCCAGACCATATTCAAGTTCGTTTTTCTGTTCTTACAGTTTTCTAGTATCATTTTGTCAATTAGGAGCTGATCTTTTGTGCCCCTGCTCCTTCTTTTGTTGCCTTTTTGCTCTACTGGCAAGATGTTATTTGTATTATTATTATTATTATTATTATTATTATTATTATTATTATTATTATTATTATTATTATTATTATTATTATTATTATTATTATTATTATTATTATTATTATTATTATTATTATTATTATTATTATAGTATGGATATGTAAGTTAGGTATTGGTAACATAAATATTGGATTGCTATATTTCTCTTTATGCATAGTAGCCCTTCAGAATACGCCATAGTAGATTTGTTCACTAAACAAAAAGCCGCACACCGAAAATTTTGTCAAATCACTCTGAATTGGCTGCATTCTAGTCAAAGAGTCAGCAACACTTCTTCCATTTATCCTGGTTAGCACTAGGGTCTGGTTGAACTTACCTATATCAGGTGATAATACCATTGCTCCAGCAGGGGAAAGAGGTATTTACGCATACTCTATGTCATTTTCTTGCATCCTTCATCATTCTGTCCCACTCCCTTAAGCCTTCCAATCATGCTTAATTTTGGACTGGCATACCGCTCTGGATAACTTCCTAGTAATCCTAAACTTAGATGGGGGGAGAAACTTTAAGGCAATCGTTCCTTATTCCCCATTTATTTCATTTTTTCCCTTACAATAAGCATTCCAAATGAGTGATAACTTTTTGTAGGATTCTGATGGTTATGCTATAGATTTAGGGAAAGGGATGCTTATATTCGTGCAGTCACACCTATTTTTTAGGTTTCACCACATATATTGCTGCTAGTAGAAGAGCTTGGTTCCCTTCGCATATGAATTAACTCTAACATATTCTTCTTTGCAAGATATCTAGCTATTGTACTTATTTCAAAGGTATTCAGTATAAATTGGGTCATCATAAAAAGCATTTAAACAAGTTGTATTCAAACTGCAGGCGTGCAGCTCTTTCTGTACAATATGAAGCACTGCATTAACAGCATGAATATTGGAAAATAAGCATTCACTTCCTAATTATTTGTGAATGTGATTTATCATCCTTGCTAATCACAACTTTGTAAATACTGGGGCATATAATCAGAACACATTCTCAGTCACTAGATTTCAAAGATATTCAAAGCAAATTGGAATGTGTGGTGCTCATACACAACAAGAGAAAATGCTGTATAATGCAGAAATTCATTTTTAAATGTGTGCATCCCTCTATTGCTTTGTTAATTGGCTTCATGCTCTAGGAGACATTAATGCTGAAGTGAACAATATATATGTATTACATTACATTCCTTTAGCCAAGTCAATTAATCTCTATTTTTCAAAATAGTTTTTCTTTGGAAGTTGTGCAAATTAGACTAATCATAATAAACAAGGAACTGTTTGATAATTTGCAAACTCCAATGCACTAATCTGTAAAACCTCAGTGCTTAATGTATATGAAATAACTCTAGAATGATTTGCAAGTATGCATTTACATTTTTGTGTTCTTAATTAGTTTTTCAATACAATGTATAGATTCTTGTTTATTTTGGTAAGGAGCTAACCAATTGCTTTTTTGTAATCAAGAAAGCAAGATGTTGTTCCTGCTAAGGAATCAGTAAGCCAAAAATACTATGTCAATTCTTCTCATTTAAACTGAGGATAGATTTAAGGACTTACTGGATAGATACATGAACATGAGTGGCCCTTCTGTAATAATCTCTTTTTTTAAAAAAAATGACACAAATTATAATTTAAAAAGCCATGCCAAACAAAATTAACAAAAGAATATAAGACAGAACAATTTAGAACTACGCCACCTTAGGTCTGACCTAAGTGTAGCACATAAAATTATCTGCTACAATGTCCTACCGTCAATGACTACTTCAGCTTCAACCGCAACAATACACAAGCACACAATAGATATAAACAAGGTAAACCACTCCAAACTTCATTGCAGAAAATACGTCTTCAGCAACAGAGTGGTCAGTGCCTGGAATACACTACCTGACCCTGTGGTTTCTTCCCCAAATCCCCAAAACTTTAACCTTAGACTGTCTACTGTTGACCTCACCCTATTCCTAAGAGGTCTGTAAGGGGCGTGTATAAGCGCACCAACGTACCTACCGTCCCTGTCCTAATGTTCCCATGTACTCATAACCATCTCATGTATACATGTTTATACTTTTATTGTAATCTTATATATGCTTGTCAAAAATAAATAATAAAATAAAATAAAATAAAGGAAAGGGGAGAGTTGTCAAGCCCCATGGGCTGCCAAAACCAAACAATAAAGAGCAACATAGTTTTCATGGAGGTATATTTAATGCTAGTCCAGGGTAATACAGAAAGAATCTTGCAAACCATGAGAGTAAATTCTCAGTTTCAGTTATAGTGAGTTAAGACAGACTTTTTGAAACTCCTTCCATAACCCAAACAGTTTGTCCCCTGCTTTCCCATAATTACTCACAGAAGGCCTAGAAAGTTATGTCATGTACAGATTGTTTGATTTCAGTCTTCCTGATCATTTGTCAGGAAAATGTCATTCAAATGTTAATAGATCACATACTGGTATATGACCAATTCATTGTTACAAGTGAGGTGTATATTTTTCCTTTTTGTTGCATAACTTTTATTTTGACCATTTTTCATACACGAAAGATCCATAGTTCTTGATTTCTTGATAGACCCCATATTATTCCTATGAGGCCTTCATAAATGAAACAGGTTAAACACCAAAGCTACTCCATTAACTTGCTAGAGTGGAACCTATCAAGATGTGATGCTGATTCTTGGATTTCAGTCAGATTTAAGAAACTATTTAGGGTTTTTAAGTTTATTTGTCTTTGGAGAGTCCTATAAGGAAGCTACAGACATTTTTTTCAATTTGACTAGTACAGTGATATTGTCACAGCTGGAAGTAGGCTATTGCCACAACTCAAAGTAGATTATTCCTGGGTGACCTACCTGAGATCCATTTGAAACTTGTTTACTGTAAGCTAGACACATTGACAGGCCTTGAAAATAAATATTCTCAAATTGACTGAGAATGTTAGTTTTGCCTTCTTTTCACTGATATATTATGGCAAATATTTGCTGCTTTTTGTTGCAACTGACAGAGTAGCAACACAGAAATTAAAATATAGCCATGGGGAGATGGTTTAGGAATCCTTAAGGGAAAACTTCTCTCAAACAATTTGAATCTAAAACATAAAGTTGTTTCTCCCAGAGGTAAGTGTCAAATGTCACATTATGATTATCTACGTATTCCAAATTCAGTATATATGAACTAGAAGCTGGATCAGCATATTTATACTTGCTTGCTTGATTGAGGATGCAGTCTTAAGCACAGTTTCCTTTGAATGCAACACTTTCTTATGAATGCTTTACTTTTGCTAATGATATATTGATTTGCAGTATAAACAGTGGTCAGTTTAAGTTTCTTTTTGTAATTTGAAGAACAGATATCATACCTTTCATTCATATATCTCTGCACATATGGAGAGAAGTTAGCTTCTCTCCAAAGGCGTGACTTTTTATAGATAAGTTGGTCATGAGTTAGCCAGGGTGAATTGGCCATGGCGAGAAAAGCTGGGGTGAGTCAGCATTATGACCCAGGTCACATAGGCAAATTAGATCCTCTGATTAAAGGCCACAAGAATGGCCGGTAAGGCTCCACCCCACACTACCCTAAAGGGAGCCACCCTCAGTCCCCCAAAGAAAAGCACAAGAAAGTCCAAAGAGAATGTTCAAGCTTGTGGGGCAAGGTACAAAGGGCAAGAGAGTCCACAAGGCAAAAGGCAGTCCGCAAGGTAAAGACAAGGCACAGGCAGGAGCAGGAATATAAGCCAAAACAATAATTATTCCTGAGGAAGACACCCCCCCCATTTCTCAAGTCAACCCACACCAAGTGTTCCTTGTGAGGAGGGGGGGCAACCTTCTCCAAGTAGTTTTACAGCCCTCCTTTGAACTTCCCTATATTCTACTCTCTCTGCCCTTGGATGAGTGGGGGAGGCAGCTGTTCCTCATCAGAGGGGATCTGCTGCCTATCAGAACCACTGCTGTCTGCAGCCAATCCTCCCCTGTGTCTGTGAGGGCAGGCAGCTCTCTGTCCAGTTGACCACTTTCCCCCAATTCCTGAGGGGCCTGGGGCAGCATTGTCCTCAGCCCCTGGCCTCTCCAAACATTCCAAAGGAGATGTGCCATCCCCATCGGATGGTCCTGGTTCCAAATCCTCCTACAAACTGGGCTCTGATGAGGTCATTATATCTACGGCGAGTTGTCCTAGATCCCATAGCACTGGCTATTAGACTAAGGTGATACATTAGAGGAGCAGAAATTGAACTATACTGGAAGAATACATGGAAGAAAAAGAAGATACATGATACCAGTGCAAAGTGGTTGCATAACCTAAGAGCAGACCACAGCAATCTCCGAGAACAGGAACCAGTCACCATCATAATAGCAGACATCCAAAAATAGATCTGATTTAGATCAAGAATACCAAGAGCTGGATAGCACCTGGCCCAAATATGATCCAACTTACTGGCTAAAGAAACTAACAGCAGTGCATGAATGCCTAGCAGGTGAAGCAGCTGCTAGTAGCAGGCTTCTACCCAGACTGGTTAACATAAGGAAAGAAATTCAGTTCAGTTTCTGCTGTTGATGGCTCTGTTGTTCCTGTGTTGTTGCACTGCAGTTAGGAGTGCATCTTGGATGGCTTTTTGGAGAATAGGACATTTATCTTCTTGGCCTCTGCTTCCCACCTTAGTCTGGTAGCCAAGTGCTGTGAGTCTTTTAGCAGTCTCTAGGGCAGGGGTCCCCAAACTTGGCAACTTTAAGACTTGTGGACTTCAATTCCCAGAATTCTCCAGCCAGCTATGCTGGCTGGAGAATTCTAGGAGTTGAAGTCCACAAGTCTTAAAGTTGCCAAGTTTGAAGACCTCTGCTCTAGAGCTTCAGATGGAGTCGGGCTCTTGGATGAGAAGCAAAACATCTTCAAGGAAAAACAAAGTCCAGTTGCTCTCTTGAAAAAGCACCTTTGGGGCAACTTCATTTAATTTCAGATAGTAATGATTAGCAATTGTAAATTACCAGTGAATTATTACAGATCATCAAAGAAATATTACGATGAGGTGTGATATGCACATATATTCTGGTCAAAATATATACATTTTCTAATGTTAAGACATAAACCATCTTTAGGGTTAAATATTTTCCAGTTAATCTTTATGTTTTCTTGTTTATATCTTAAAGTTTTTTCACCTTAGAAAAATATAGTTTCTGTAAAAGTAACAGTGATCAGAGGACTGTTTTCAGCTAGTCATTCCAAGTCTCATCAGGTTCTGTTTCTAATTGTGTCATTTTCTTTCATACTGCTAAGGTGATTGAAACTCCATTTTTTTAAAAGTGAAATGTTCTGAACCAATGTCTGGCAGCATTTATTAGCTGAAATGCATCACAAACAGTAACAAGGTCTCCAAGGACCACTTTTCTTGCAAGCTGTGTAGTCATATTTCCTCATTAGTTCATTTCAGTTGTCACTAATGCCATGTTCCAGGCTTTTGCAAGATAGTCCAAAACGTAAAAGCTATGTATGCATATAGAATAGACAATTATTTCCCATAATTCAAACTCCTTTTGATTCAATTTGATAGCATGTATTTTACAGTTTCATTAACATATATTTTATCCAATAGGTAAACACTGAGCATTTGGAAGACTCCTCTCTACAAATTGTAATGAAAAATGGATCCCTTTTAAATTATTTTTAGATACATATTTAGCAATTAAATTTTGCACACATATCAAAAAGCCATATATTTTAAGACATTTCAATATGCTTAAGATTAAAATATATTGAGTGTTGAGAATATTTTGTGACAATACATAGCAGTATTCCCTGTTTTAACCTTTTTTTAAGGCTTGTTGTGTATATATGACTTTTTAATACAATGACTAGATATCAGTTGATATCAGTAAGATTAGAAGTACAGGTAAAAAGCAATTGCAGTTCACATTATATATAGTATTGATAATTTGTTCTCTTTACATTGAATAGTACATGTTTCAGTCTCAAATTTTTATGAAGGTCTTACGGTAGACAATATAATTTGGTCTATAACTTAACATTGTTGCCGTTTCCTCTACCTATACCCATTTAATAATAGAAAAATTATTCTGTGTTACTGGTATGATTTTCAGGATAATAAATATAGAGAGAAATGTAGAATTTTGGATTGTAAACTAACTACTTTAGCAATAAAATAATTATTTACTATGAAAAGAAAATATTTAAATTTCTAAAATTGCTTAAATGTATAGTTTTGTTTATTCCTCTCATATATTTGAACAAAATAATTTAAATTCAGATTTATATAATTCTTCTAGTAATCAACAAAAGAATTAAAACCAAAATATTCTTTTCAATTAATATGTTCTTCTACAAATAAACATATTTCAGCCCTAATGTTTGCTGACATCAGTAAAACAGATTCAGGCATACAGGAAAAAAATTGATTGTCCAAATTTGCAGTGGTAAATACTGCAAGATAATCTCATTAAATGTTTGAATTAAAATATTATAGTATTTCAAAAATGAAAACAATTTTGAGTCATTTTTTAAAAAATTGAAGTGCAGATACTAAGATATTATTAAACATTTTGTTGCTAATTTGGAACCATTTCTTTAATATCTTAGAATTAAGAATAAAACGAGATAGAAAACGTGCTATTGAATATTTTAAAATATGTTGACTTTTTGAATTAATTTAGACTGAAAAGAAGAAGTTATATATTTTGAAATATATTCGAATGTATTCACATTAAGCTAAAGTTTTATCTAATTTCATCCATTAGTCAATGATATCCGAAAGTCTAGTAGCCACTGGATTTTCAGTCATATAAAATCTATACAAATGTTGTTTAATCTAGATTTGTATGTATTGCAGATGTGTGGAGGTCATTGCTAAAGAAGGACAGAATTTGAAAGAACTTTATTTGGTATCATGTAAGATCACAGATTATGGTATGTAATATTTTTCCCTTTTTACTTTTTTCCCTGGATATATAGAATAAATAGACACTTTGGTGGATGCAGGTCATGGCGCATAAATGATGTCAGATAGGATGCACTAGAGCAGTGGTTCCCAACCTTCCTAATGCTGCGACCCGCGCCCTGCCCCTGCGCCCCACCATGACCCACCCTGCCACCGCCATTTGGTTTTTTACCCTCTGCGCATGCGCAAAGTGTGCTGCGCATGCGCAAAGTGTGCTGCGCATGCGCAAAGTGTGCTGCGCATGCGCAAAGCATGCTGCGCATGCGCAAAGCATGCGGTGCATGCGCAAAGCGTGTTGTGCATGCGCAGACGGTAAAAGAACCCAAATGGCGGCAGTGGGGTGGGGTGCGGTGGGGGCGCGGGTTGTGGGGCACAATATGGCCAGGCTTGTGGCAGTGGGGGGGAGCTGAGGATGCTGGGGCGACCCCTGGGAAATGGTAGTTCGACCCCCAAAGGGGTCCCGACCCCCAGGTTGGGAACTGCTGCACTAGAGGTAATGATGCCCCATTTTAAATTGTGTCTCCTTCTATAGCCTCAAAGCCAACTTATTCATTCAGTTAGTGCTTTAAATGCCCCAATTAGATGTTAAGGTAGAATGGCAGGCAACCTGATGAACTGTCAGAGGAGATTTGAGACTTTTTAGATTTTTCCTGTACTATGGCTCTTTTAGAACCTGGAAGTACTTCTGAAAATTAATCTGGACAATCCGTGTTTTTGGGGTCATTTTTCCAGAGACATTCTCTTCAAAGAGAAACAAATGACCTAGGGTTGGCAAAAAAGGAGTGGGAACGGTGACTTCCTGGTAGCTTTACCTTAATGTTTCCTTATGAGAATCTGGCAGTGAGTGTTGAAAATCTTCTGCCATGCCCTGCCCTGCCCTGCCTCGGAAGCTGCTGGGTCAGGGAAGGAGGGAGGAATTGTGAGACTGACTGGGAAATTATCACACTATGTTGAAAATGAAGATCACATGATTGCAGCAGTAATAGCCAGTAGCACTGAAGCAGCCACAACTTCCCCAAATTTCATTCCTCCAGGTTTCATTCCCAGAGTTTGGACACATTTTTGTACGTTAGCCCATTTGCGGCACCTTGGTTCAAAAATTGTTATCCTATAATGCACCATTTGCCCAGTTAAAAGTCGTGACAAAGGGACTTTTAATAGTATTGATAAATACAATCAACTTATTGAAAAGTTCTGTATGATTTATTAAACTTAAAATAGTTATACAATTTTGATAATTTAAATAATATTAAATGTCAAAATGTCATTTTTCTTTTCAAACATGGAATATATAATTTCAAAGGGAAAAAATGAGCATATAGGCAGTAAGAACACCTTAGATAATCTAGAATCTACTAGATTATGGAATCAGATTTGAGCTTCCAAGTGAATAGGCAAATTATGATTTGAAGCAAATTATAGTTTCCCTCATTTTAGTACTGATTTATCAATTTAAATCTCATGCTTTATTATGATAAAACTCAATTATCATGTGATGTTGTGGCTAAACTTGAACCATTGTTCCAATGAATCAGATTCCATAATCTAGTAGATATATTTTGGTAGCTTCCAGCATTACATAGCAATTTTCAAAAGAAAGTAGGACAGGATGCCATTTTAGATATGTGTTTATTTATAAAACTAAATATTATTATGATATACTCGGCTTCCAAATAATAAGCGATAGGAGAATAGAGATTAAAGCTGTTACCAGATTTTCTGGTTTGTAATATTACATATAGTTTATATAAGTAATTGATATGAAGAAAAGTAATGTGAAATGTGGAACTTTACAGACAGGCTTAAAAAGAGCCGAGGTGGCACAGTGGTTAGAGTGCAGCACTGCAGGCTACTTCAGCTGACTGCTAGCTGCAGTTCAGCTGTTAAAATCTCACCGGCTCAAGGTTGACTCAGCCTTCCATCCTTCAGAGGTCGGTAAAATGAGGACCCAGATTGTTGGGGGCAATATGCTGACTCTGTAAACCGCTTAGAGAGAGCTGTAAAGCACTATGAAGCGGTATATAAGTCTAAGTGCTATTGCTATTAAGGCAAAGAATCTCATAGGTAATTATGCATATTCAAAGAGGCTTCTCAAAAAAAATATACAGACATGTATTTGTGGACTTGGTAAAATTAAGATGACTTTAAAATTAGGGTTGCTATCACAAAAAATAAGTACACTTTAGTTCCTCTTAGGTGCTTTATTATACTTCATCATATTTCCAGAACAATTTCATTTTTAATATCCCAAAAGCTAAAAATGAGCATGATTTCCAAGCAAGGGCCTATTATGTAAGGCTATTCTGTCACTGTGACCCTCAGTGCCTATGAGTCTCAGCGCTATGTACATTGCAGAACACCAGCAATTTCTCCTGGGATGCTTGGTCCAGATGAATTAACCATCCAGGTACCTGGGAGTTGGTAGCATTATAAATTTATATATAACTTTATTTATATAATAACTTTTATATTATTATTGTTGGCCCCACAGTCAGCCAGATGTTTAAACTGTATTTGGAATTTTTATCCACCTGTTGAGTCCTTCTCAAATACCTTGGATAGGCTGATGTTGATGTTTGATAATGTTAAAGATATCACCACAGACTTACCCGTATTTTTCGGAGTATAAGATGCACCGGAATATAAGACGCACCTTAGTTTTGGGGGATGAAAACAAGGAAAAAAATGTTTTCTATGCAAAGCCCATCTACTTACAGTGGGCAGAAGTAAAACAAGCCCAAAAGTGATAAGCAAAAGGAATTTCAGCAGGTATATCCTGCTTATCATCTGGTCATCCCACATAAAAGTCATTCAAACAAGCAAAAGGTTTATTTAGGATATCTTTTTCAATAAATTATGCCCAGAGATAATAAGTATGACAGGGACCTTGACAGACAAGGAAAGGAGAACTTTCCTATGGTACTTTTTTTTCACTAAAAGGAACTTCATTCTGATTAAAACTGCCATAAACATGCTGCTATTTAGATATTTAGTTGTCTAGATCTTAAAATTATTTATTTATTTATTTATTTATTTATTTATTTATTTATTTATTTAGACGCTCTTATAGGCCGCCCAATCCCGTGGGACTCAGGGCGGCGTACAACATGAATAAGAAACGTACATTTAAAAACAATGATCATCATTTAAATTAAAAATATAATTAAATAAAAAACATTATAAATGCAACATTCAGGGGGGAATCTGATTATCCTAGTCACCCCATCTGCCGGAAGAGCCATGTTTTTAAGGCTTTACGGAAGGCCAGCAGGGTGGGGATGGTCCGGATCTCTGGTGGAAGTTGGTTCCAGAAGGACGGGGCTCCCACAGAGAAGGCCCTCCCCCATGGCCCCACCAACCGACATTGTTTGGCCGATGGGACCCAGAGGAGGCCCTCTCTGTGGGACCTAACCAGTCTTAGGGAGGTATGTGGTAGATGCGGTCCCGCAGGTAACCTGGCCCTGAGCCATTTAGGGCTTTAAAGGTCAAAACCAACACCTTGAATTGCAACCGGAGACTAATTGGCAACCAATGCAGCTGGCGGAGGATGGGTGTTACGTGGGTGTATCTCGGTACACCCACTACAGCTCGCGCAGCTGCATTCTGTACCAATTGCAGTCTCCGGATGCTCTTCAAGGATAGCCCCATGTAGAGCCCGTTACAGTAGTCTAGCCGTGAGGTGACAAGGGCATGAGTGACTGTGAGCAAAGCCTCCCTCTCCAAGTAGGGTCGCAATTGGTGCAGAAGACGGATCTCTGCAAAGGTCCCCCTAGCCACAGCTGAAAGATGTTGCTCCAATTTTAGCTGTGGGTCTAGGAGAACGCCCAAATTGCGAACCAAGTCAATTTTTCTCCCCCAAGAACCAAGGAGAGACAGTTGACATAGTCCTTGGGAGGCTGCTAAAAGAAAATACTGTAAGTAGATCTGCAAATGTTGGAGAGAAGAGTTATAAACATCCATACTATGTTTTCTTCTTAAAAAAAGGGAAATACTTCTGAGGAATATTTCTGCTTCTTTCCAATACACTAAAGCAGATATAGGAATAATAAGAATCAATAAATAAGATTGAGAAGTAGTACTCTGCTATTTAAAAGAAGATACAAAAGCACTGGGCCTCTTCAGATCAAGCATTTATTTTAAAAAGCTTCTTCATTTAGTTGTCTAGAACAATAATAAAGCAGTCTTTAAAAATAAGTCTAATAATTTGAACATTCTACAGACATTTATAGTTATTCACTTACCCCTTTGCCTCCAGTTCAGCAGAAAATAAAAATCTGCATGTCTCTCCCAGCTATTTGCCTCTTTGCAGCCTAGTTTCAGTCTCACTTTAGCTAGCACTGGCCATGCAGCCTCTCTCAGCTGTGTCGGGAGGCTGATAATGACCAGTTTATGCTAATCGGGCTCTGGCTGTTTGCTGCAAAGAGGTAAATTGATGGGAAGCAGAGACCAAAGGTGGGGAGTGGCTGTGTGGGGCTACATTCGATGTATAAGACGCACCCAAGTTTTCACCCTCTTTTGGGGGGGGGGGTAAAAAGGTGCGTCTTATACTCCGAAAAATATGGTAAGCCATTCCACTTAAAGCCACCTTTTGCAGTTGATAGTGATTTCGTCAATGCCAGTGTTCAAATGATGTTACAGATGTTTTGGAACTGCACCCACAGTGCCTATTAGTGTTTGTACTATTTTTGTTTTCTTTTGCCACAGTCTTTGGGTTCTGTTTGGAGGTCTTTATATTTTGTGATTTTTCTCCAGTTCTTTCTTTTTATTCTGCTATCTCCAGGTATTGTAGTGTATATAATCCATACTTCTATGTCTTTCTTATCAACAGTTGTTAAGTCTGGGATGTGACAGGTGCTTTGCTCTTTGCATTCTAATGTTTCAGAGCACTTTAGCTTCTATTACTCTGTTGGGTGGTCCCACCAGTTCTCACTTATAGAGTTATTTCTTTTGGATATTCCAATACACCATTGTTGCTACTTTGTCATGCTGTTATTTGAAATCAGTCTGCAATCTTCTTGCAGCAACTGAATAGGTGTCCACTATATCTTCAGCCTCTTTACAGAGACAGCAATTGCTGTCTGTTGCTGCTTTTTCAATTTTGGTTTCATATTTGTTTGTTTTTAAGGCTTGGTCTTGTGCAGCCAGAATCAGCTCCTCTATCTCTTTCAACAATTTTCCTGCTCTTGGTCATTGCCAGATCTTGTTGTTGCCTGCTAGTTTTATTATTTGTTTGTTTATTATACTGGCCAGGTAATATTTTGCCTTGCCATGTCTCTTTTCTGCTCTTCATTTGGTCTTTCTTAGAGGCCAATTTGCCTCATGGTATTTAGTAAGTCTTAATGGTATACTAACTTCAGTGCATCTTCTTCACTGTCCTACAGATATTCTTCCAATGCCCTTTTTTCTTCTTCATCTATCTGCTATACTTGCAACATTTCATACCCACTTATGTTCTGTCAAAGTTGCTGCACAGATGAACAGCATGATTTATTATCATTATTTTTCTGGGCTTTCTATCCTGGGCTTTTAGCTCTACTTGAGTGTGGTCCACTATTCCAGTTGTGTCTGTAATGACAAATTATCCAGGCATTAATCACCTTGATGATATTTCAATCACTGAGTTTTGACTTTAAGATCTTCTGCATTCTTCTGATGTATTCACTACTATCCTTCTTCTTGACTTCAGTGCATTTGATGTCAGCTTGAAGGATACCCAGGAAGTTGGGTGATCTTCTTCATCCAGACTATTGAGGTTATTTCCAAAGACCTTCTTGATTCCTTCAATTTTTACTATTTTTCCCCTTGTTGATGATAAAGATGGCACATTTGTCCAGGCCAAATTCATTTGCAATATCTTGGTTGTATATTTGAACAGTGTTGAGCAGTGATTACGTTTCAGATGGTATTTTTCATACAGCTTCGAATCACATTCATATAAAGGCGATAGGGATAGCCTAGCAAATGTTTTTGATGTTTGATAGCCATGACGTGATTTATTTAGTATTGTTGACAGAGGAATCGATGCAGTGACAAACAGACAGTGAGTCTCCTTGAAATATTCCTCTCTTTATATTAATCTCTCCCAGTCTGTCACCATGAACCATCAACTGTGTCCTCCATTGTGTCATCGATTTTTTTTCACAAAGTTTCTGGTGTTTCACCTGACTTTTATTATTTCTGTGCACTTGATTATCCAATTACGTGGCAGGGAGTCCAATGCCTTCTTGTAATCAATCCAAATTAAGTTCCAGTTGGTCTTCCTTCCTTTCCTTACAGTTTTCCAAAATCAAAATCCAAACTTTTCAATTAGGAACGGATCTTTTGTTTGTCTACTGAAAGAGTGGGTTCGTTTCTGCTCAGATGGAAGGAGCTTGTTTTCAACTAGAATTTGCATCAGCTACCAAATCAGCAATTTGAAGATTGTTGGTAAGCAGGTAACTGATCTATAGTTGCCTGGTGTTGCCTCTTTTGTTGGATCTTTCATTATCAGGTAGATTTTGCCAGATGTTAACCAGTTTTCAATTGGTGTATTCTTTTCAGGTGTCCTCTTCTTATTGGACTTGATTTGTAATAGCAAATCATTATTTCTTTGTTTCCAGTCTTTGTATATTTCCAGTGGGTAAACCTTTTTTCTTCCAATAGTCCTGCATTTGCTGGTACTGGTTTTTCAGGTACTGGTCCTGAGTCATGTGGCCCACTTGTCACCAGATGTCCAGGAATTCCAATACCAAGCCCAGTACTTGTTGACCTTGATGATGACTGCTTTGGTATAGGTTTGTATAAACCTATTGGTATTGGTATTATTATTGGTACCAACCTTATTATTGGTATAAGTTATGTCCCATCATATTGTTTATGGTAGAGATACTCTTCATCTGACTCCTCTAATGAGACCTGTCGTTAATATTCACTATAGGATCCTAAAATATACAACCCTGCTTGTTTCTGTGTGCGAGAAAAAAGCGAATAAGCTCTTTACTATCCAGTTACTGTTATCTAGAAATCATTTCTCTCAAATGTTAAACAGTATACATGAATTAACATTTCAAATTGATTAGAAGAAGGCAAAGAACAATGCAGAGTGTAGTTAAAAACGTTTCCAAAGCAATTTAAATGTATATATTACAGTTCTTCCAAAGTCAATTGGAAAGATTCTAGTTTTTGAAATGTCAGGATCTTTCTGACCTAGCTAAGTTAATGGCCTAGTTTATTTGTAATTCTCTTTCATCAATTGTTCTATTCATGCTTACTTATTAAGTGTACATACTAAAACATTGCATCTAATTACAAGATGCTAAGAGCGCATATAAAATGCTTCTATAAATATATAACTACTTGGTTTAGCAACAAAAAAGATTTTAGGTAAAAGATCTGAACAAATTTCAATAATACATAGGTCCTGAAATTCAACATTGTATTGTAAGGAAAAGCTGTGTGGAAAAACAAATTTAGATCATTTTAAAAAACTTCCTGGGGGATATTTTTGAATGCATTTAATATATGTCTTATAGTTCAATAAAAAATAATGTAGTATTATAAGCTTTCATTCATATATCCCATTTTATAATTGCTGAATAATTTTGGACTGGTTTAATTTACATTGTTTTTAGGATAAATGGCATTGTTTGCATAATCTTGGGTAAAATTTTCTGCAATACTATGTTTAATAATGTTATAAGACATTACTAAGAGAGCCGAGGTGGCGCAGTGGTTAGAGTGCAGTACTGCAGGCTACTTTAGCTGAATGCTAGCTGCAGTTTAGCAGTTCAAATCTCACCGGCTCAAGGTTGACTCAGCCTTCCATCCTTCGGGTGTGGGTAAAATGAGGACCCAGATTGTTGGGGGCAATATGGTGACTCTGTAAACCGCTTAGAGAGGGTTGTAAAAGCACTATGAAGCGGTATATAAGTCTAAGTGCTATTGCTACAATAAATAAATAAATAAATAAATAAATAAATAAATAGATAAATAGATAAATAGATAAATAAATAAATAAATAAATAAATAAATGTTTAGACATAGCATTTTAAAAATAAATCAATGATGTTTTATTAATTTAAAACATCAGTGTTAAAATTATTAGCAGACATTTATCCGAAGTACACCCAAATAGAAATAGCAATAGCACTTAGTCTTATATACCACTTTACAATGCTTTACAGCCCTTTCTAAGCGGTTTACAGAGTCAGCATATTGCCCCCAACAATTTGGGTCCTCATTTTACCCACCTCGGAAGGATGGGAGGCTGAGTCAAACTTGAGCCTGGTGAGATTTGAACTGCCAAATTGCAGGCAGCCAGCAGGCAGCAGAAGTAGCCTGCAGTACTACACTCTAACCACTGCGCCAACGTGGCTCATGGAGAATAAGCTGTTGCATCTGAGGTACCAAACATAAGTGGGTGTTGGAAATGCAAAAACCATTAAAAACATAAACATAGTGGTAAATGAGAAACATTATTGGACTTCATATTCAGTATTATCCAGAATAAAAAATAATAATATTCCAAAAATATCTGTTCATATTTATTTAAATAGATTTGTATGCCGCCCAACTCCCAGGGGACTCATATCAGTTATCTGTGATAACTGTCCAAACAATAAGCAATAATCTCTCATTCAAGCAATTATATCTAATTCTACTAGCTATTTATTAAAAATTCAATTGCAGTAGAATTGGAGGTAAACTAGATATATCAGCAAATTATATATTTTCTAATTATATATCAAAGATGTCAAAATCATGAAAGCATTAGGCATGCTATAAGGGACATTCTAAAATTATTGAGAAAAATTGCAGTGTTCAACATGATAAAAGAATTAACTATACAGGAAATAACGAAGATTTACAGTGTTTAATTATTTGGATTAAAATTACAGTATCTTTGGCTCCATTCACTTGTTAGAATGTGGCTCCCAGCATACTGTTTAAAGGCCAAATGCAGTCCCCACCCCAAATTATGATGTCCTGCTACATGTTATATTAGAAATATTTAAGAGGTATTGATCTGCCACCTTTAGACGTTCTGCATTTCAGTGACAAAATAATGCTGGTAATTTCTGACCATTTACCTGAAGGAAAAAAAAATCTTTTAAAACATCGTGATGTTACTTAACAGAATCCAAAAAGAACCCCCTTCTACATTTGCAGTTATTAAAGTCCTGAATACAATAACCTCTTTCAAGGATGCTGAGTATAAGTAATGATTGTGTCAAATCCATTAATTAATCTGGATTTTCAGCCTGCCAAATATTGAGTCTGAATATTTTGATTTATTCTATTCGTGTTACCATTTTCATTTTCTCACTTTTACATTTATCTTCCTGGTGTTCCATAAAACAAAATAATTTTAATTTGCTTGGCTTATATTACGGTATTTAAAAATATACCATTTAAATATTTAGCTATATTTTTTTAAACTTGTAAATAAATAATTTTATCAAATTTTCAGGTCCTGTTCCTTTATTTAGAATTATTTCAGCTTATTTTTAGGCAGGCATAGCCAATGTGAATTTTCCAGAATTTCTGCATGGCAAATTCTCATTAATTCCAGACAGCAAAGTTATAGTGGAATGATGGGAAATATAATTTCAACTGTTTAAATACCAGATTGCCAAAACTTGTTCTAGAGCATAAACCAGTGGAAATTATTGTCACATGGCATAGTGATTGCCACTAACTTTGACTTCAGCTCTTCAGACAATAGTGATATACACTTCTATCACCATTGTTCACCCCAAGATGTTTTGAGGTATGTTACTTCTAGTTTGATTCCCTTTATTGAGTATATCCATTACTCAATAAAGGGAATCAAACTAGAAGTAACATACCTCAAAACATCTTGGGGTGAACAATGGTGATAGAAGTGTATATCACTATTGTCTGAAGAGCTGAAGTGGTGCAGTGGTTAAATGCTGCGACTGCAGGCTGACTGCTAGTTCAGCAGTTCAGCTGTTCAAATCTCACTAGGCTCAAGGTTGACTCAGCCTTCCATCCTTCCGAGGTCGGTAAAATGAGGACCCAGATTGTTGGGGGCAATATGCTGAACTCTGTAAACCGCTTAGAGAGGGCTGTAAAGCACTATGAAGCGGTATATAAGTAAAGTGCTATTGTCTGCTTGCATGCATCCCAGAGGTATCTGGTTGGCCACTGTCAAAAACAAAAAGTTAAGCTAAGGTGGACCTGGCCTTGATTCACCAGGATAGCAGTAGCACTTAGTGCTTAGACTTATATACCGCTTCACAGTACTTTACAGCTTTCTCTAAACAGTTTACAGAGTCAGCATATTGCTCCCAACATTCTGGGACCTCATTTTACCGACCTTGGAAGGATGGAAGGCTGATTTAACCTCAAACTCTTGCAATACTGCATTCTAACCACTGCGCCACCATGGCTCTTTCCTATTTTCTTAACGTGTTTTAAAACATAGACTAGGAGCAGGGGGACACAGGTTTTAATTGTCCTATAAGCAGAGACTGATTGAGTGACCTTGAGCTACTCCCTTCCTCTCTAACGAGTGTCGGGCTCTGCAAGAAACTGGCTCATAAAACCTTTCATCTATCTGATAATTTTATTGCAAGAACCAAAGGAGAAGAGTGCATGAACAAGCAGACCTTGCAATTTCTAAGAATTCATATAAGCAAGATTTCATTAATTCAATAAACAGTTGCTGTATTCAGAACCTGATTAACACCACAAAGGCAGGCACAGGTTTTTTTAAAGTCCATGATCAGTCAAGCGTCCTTCAATGAAGCATATAGTAATGCTATAAACTGAGCAGAATCCATGAGAGGCAGGGCACTAATTTGTCAGCAAGTCTTCCTTCCGTCTAGCCGCCTCCTCATTTCCATAATAATAATGATTGAGTTTATTCTGATTGTTGGATACTAAAATGAAATGTGTGATAATGTATTTGAAGCAACTTGAGAAATATGCAAAATAATTTCATTTTATAAATCATCCTTATTCTTTTCTGTACTGGCTGAGAATTTTGAAAATTGTTATTCAACTCACCTGAAGAGCAACAGTTAGAGGAAGAATACTTTAAACAGATATGGTTAGGAAAGCAGTATTGCATGTCCACTATGCTGTGATTCAAATATGTCTTGACAAAGGAAATAAATCTGGAAAAGTGGGGTTCGGGATTGTGGAGATTCCAAAAGCATACTGTGTTGTAAGGAAGCCATGAAAGCAATTTTTCAAGCTTTAATGATGGAAAAAGCCACGGAGCAACAATGATGGTTTTCTATATTCCTTCGACCTAATAGTAAGTCTCTGTGAAATCATTTTTAGACACAATAGTTTTAGTGGTGATGCATGCAAAGGATCTCCGCATTAGACTTTTCAAATTAGGTGAGCTGACCTGCAGAGAAGCTAATTTAGAAAGAAGAATGGATACAACTTGTAGCACACACCAAGCAGAACAGTTATAACAAATGATTTTGATAGAGTTTATTAGTTAAAGAGAAATGGTCCATAAGAAACTACAAAATGAGGAAAGAGCTGCAGAGAAAAAAAATCAGATAGATGGTAAAGCTCTAGAATGGCAGTGAGGGATGGGCTCTAAATTCTTCAAAGAAAATAGCTTCCTGGAGTTTTGACTTACAGTAAATCATAGTTGAGTTTATATACAGAGTTTTCAGAAAATGTCTGAGATACAAAGCAATCCCTGATTTAAGATTTTTTTAAAATTAAGAGTTGGGATAAAACAATGTGGAAGGAAATAATATAAGGAAAAGAATCCAAAAGTTAGTTTTAAGTCATTTCTCTGAAGTAAAATTTCAGTTTCAATTGAGAACAAAAGTTTTAATGTGATTATGTGTTATGGATAAGTAATCTACAATTACTATTGAATTGCAAAAGGCTAAAATAGCTATAGAATGGTATCTGAAATCTCAGTAGCTGGCTTATAGCTTGAAATTGCGTTACAAAATGTTATGTAACTTTGTTGGTATGAAAAATATATTTACTTCTATATAGTATATTTATTAGCAATGAATTGCCCAATTAACTAATGTGATGTTAATTGGTTATGGCCTGCTTGGTTTAGATACACTAGTCTCTATTGTCTCTTGTGCAATTTCTAACAGAATAATGTGCTAGCCCTTCAAGGTAGGCCAGATTAGGAAACGGGCAACACAAAGTGAACTAGAATTTTATTGATAGACAATAACAAGAGAATCATGAAAAGCTAACACTTCCCTTCCTCTTATACCAAAGAGCACCACAACATGGTAATCTTAGTTTCTTTCTTATGCTTTCTTTCCCCCACAAACTAAGTTCATGTTTTGCTAATGGTCATTGTGTATTTCTCCAAGGTTACCTCTCTGCACGATGTCACATCTTGTACATATTTCTCTGCATGATCTCATATCTTGTACTTTTACCATTAGCCTACAGTTTGAAGGCACAAATGATAATATACGTTCCTATAACTATTATTTGTTGAGGCTTTATTTTGTATTTTCTAATTTACATTTAGAAAAGAATGTCCCAGTGGATCATATTGCCTCTGCTGATTTAGATTGGGAAGGCTACCCATGCAGAAGGTTCCTTAATCCTTCCCAATTAGTGTAATCTTTACCAAAATTCATGCACGTATAAATTTCTATGAAATTGATTAAACCTGCAGTAGTTGCCTCATAATCATAACTGTTCTTTCATTTCATGACCCATTCAAATAATAGATAAATAATGAAAAATATATGGTATTCATAGAACATAGTTTACCTTCAAAATAATCTTTACAGCTGCTTGTTTATTGTAACCTCTGAACTATTCCATGCATTGGAAACTAATCAAATTCATCTAAAGTTCTTTTCTAAAATATAATTTTTTACAAGCTTTCTAACAATTTTAAAAATATACCGTATATACTCGAGTATAGGCCGACCCGAATATAAGCCGAGGCACCTAATTTTACCACAAAAAACTGGAAAAGTTATTGACTCGAGTATAAGCCTAGGGTGCGAAATGCAGCAGCTACCGGTAAATTTCAAAAATAAAAATAGATACCAATAATGTTTTTGAATATTTATTTCAAAGAAAAACAGTAAACTAGCTCTGTAAGTGGAAAAGAGGGTCAATAAAAACAATAGTCCTACGGGATTGGGCGTCTTAGAAGAACTTTTAATTAAATTAAATGAAATTAGATGAAATTAATTTAAATGAAATTAAATTAATACTGCCCCCACCCACCCACCACCCAAATCCCAGGACTACGACCCCCGCGGCTCACCCAGGTGGTAGAGCAGGAAGAGTTCAAACATGAGAACATGTTGTTTAAGTCAGAATAGCAGAGGAACATAGCTGCTGGTTTTAAGCTACAAGTAAAATGGCAGATTGTGACAAAATTGTGTTGGTCCATTTCAGACCATGTTATCCTATATGAGCATCCTGTGATATTTTGGTTTGATAGAATAGAGGTGTGAATTGTTTTAGAAGTGATTTCACCAAGGTTCCCAATTATGTTTTTCCAAAAAAAGGCATTGTGATTTTATTGTCCTATAATTCCTTTTTATGTAACAGTCATTTGGGTATCTACCGTGTTTGTTTTTCTGTACAGAAAAAAAGGTGTTTTCATAAATCATTGTTGTAAAGTAAGTAACCAAACTCTGTCCTGACTATTAAATATTTAAAACAGAATTTGAAGATGGATGGATTCTATTTTATTAAGTGTTTTTTAAAAATGTTTTAGACATCTAGCTATTTGTTTTATTATGATGGATTTCAGAAGACAATTAGATGTGTTCAGAGCTGTATTTTGACTTTATTGTTGACATAGGAAAGAGTTGAACAAAATGCAGAAAGGAATATCCAGAAAGTTTATCTCTCTTCAGTCATTTTTATTATGCGTAAAGCGTAATTATGACCTTTAAAAAGAGAATGAGAAAGACTCTAACACTATGACAGATTCGTCAATCACTATTGATAAGAGTATATTTTTCGTTATTAGAAAAAATAGGGATACCCGATCTTGTTTATTTTTAGACTTCATTAGACAAACTAGTTTAATTATCCTGTTTTATATAGCCCAAATACTTTGCTAGAGATAGTTGAGAACAGTATGTGATCTAGGCTTTTACTGTGCTGTGATGACACTGAATGTGTGCTAGAGCGCCTGGAAGCGCAGCTGGGCAGGATGCGCGTCGGGGCGGCGGTAGGCGCGGCACAGGGCGGCGAAGGTCTCGCGGAGCTGCCCGTCGTGCAGATGGGCGTTGAAGCGCGCGGGCGCCTGGTTGCAGAGCCGGGCTCCGGCGTGCAGCAGGTAAAGCAAGGCGCGCTTCAGCAGGGCGGCGGAAGGCATGGCGGGCGGGCGTTGCAGAGCCAGATCCAGCCGGATTGCGCGCAGCCGGTCGGCCACGAAGGCGCAGCGCTCGGCCGGGGAGACCTCGCTGGCTTCGGCCACCGACCGGCCCAGCAGGTGATGCACCGTGGCCAGCAGCACCGCTGGTGGGCGGAGGTCGCAAGGCGGCGGGGGAGCCTGGCCGGCCGCCGGGCGGGAGTACTCCTTTACCGCCCGCGCAGGGTCCGGCTGGCGATCCGGGTCCAGCTCCAGCCGGTGCAGCCGCTTCTGCCGCCGCCGGCAGAACTCCCCCGCCGGGCACATCTCCTTGCAAAGGGCCGGCTGGCGATCCGGGTCCAGCTCCAGCCGCTTCTGCCGCTGCCGCCGGCAGAACTCCCCCGCCGGGCACATCTCCTTGCAAAGGGCCAGCCGCGGAGGACCCTCCGCCTCGCCCTCGTTCATGCCGCCGCCCCGGAGGCTGGTTCTCGCCCGGCGCCCGCGGGCGCCCGATCGCGCCTCTTCCCCGCTGATCCCCGCAGCACGTTGAGACAAGGACCGGTTCCCCCACGCCGGGGACACCCCAGCCCGGTTGCGCCAGCCCGTTCGGGGAATTCTAAGGACCGCCCGCTTTGGCCAATTTCACTGACTCGAGTATAAGCCGAGGCGGCTTTTTTCAGCCCAAAAAGTGGGCTGAAAAACTCGGCTTATACTCGAGTATATACGGTATGTTTCTTCATATTGTAATTGAACATACCGTATTTTTCGGAGTATAAGACGCACCGGAGTATAAGACACACCTTAGTTTTTGGGGAGGAAAATAGGGGAAAACAATCTGCCTACCAGGTATTTCATCTGGCTAGTGTCCTTAGTCTGGTCAGCTTCAGCACATTATTTTATCCCCTGGTTAGGACTTAAAAAAACCTTCTTCTGAGAGAGTAACAATGAAAGAGCATGCAAGCCAGTAAGAGCTGGGAAGATCGTTAGCACCTAGTTAGGGCTAGAAAAAAACTTATTCGGAGCAGCTTCAGCACATTATTTTATCCCCTGGTTAGGACTTAAAAAAACCTTCTGAGAGAATAACAATGAAAGAACCTGCAAGCCAGTAAGAGCTGGGAAGATCGTTAGCACCTGGTTAGGGCTAGAAAAAAAACTTATTCCGAGCAGCTTCAGTACATTTATTTTATCCCCTGGCTAGGACTTAAAAAAACCTTCTTCTGAGAGAGTAACAATGAAAGAGCCTGCAAGCCGGTAAGAGCTGGGAAGATAGTTAGCACCTGGTTAGAGCTAGAAAAAAACTTATTCGGAGCAAGTAGAGCAATGAAAAAAAATTCTGCAAAGACTCAGAGCTGGAAAAACATTCTTTGGAGAGAGTAACAATGAAAAAGCCTGCAAGGTAAGAGCTGGGAAGATCTGTTAGCACCTAGTTAGGGCTGGGAAAAAAAAAGCTACATTCGAAGTATAAGACGCACCCAAATTTTCAGCCACTTTTAGGGAGGAAAAAGGTGCGTCTTATACTCTGAAAAATACAGTACTTAGCAGTGAGGAAAGACATTTTAGAAATGGGGTGTGTGTGTATGTTAAGAAATACCAAATACATACGTATTAAATACATATTTTATCTATATTCTATTCCATTTTTAACCTTTTCTTTATAAAATTATCCTTTTAAATCAGTAGTCCCCAACCTTTTTGACACTAGGGATCCAGGTCATGAAGGACAATTTTTCCATGGACTGGAGTAGGATAGGAGTGCACAATGTAGATCTCTCATACGGGTAGTTTATGGTGGGAGTTTGTGCTCCTATGAGAATCTAATGCCTACTGATCTGAGATGGAACTGAGTTGGTGATGCTAGCATTGGGAAGCAACTGTAAATACAGATGAAGTTTCTCTCATTCGTCCATCTGCTCAGCTCCAGCCATGTGGCCTTGTTCCTAACTGGGCATGAACTGATAAAGGGTATTGGGGACCCCTGTTTTAAATAAAACTGACATTTAGAATAAATTCAGACAGTGCCAAGCTTCATGAATCACTCCTGTATTAAATATTTACACCCTGATTTCATTTTAATTTAACAGGTGTTTTTTTTACTCTTGCAGCTGGTGGATAATTTGACATTTGGTAGAACTTTATTATATACAGAGAAAGGGGAGACTATTCCTGTGGATGCTCCATCGTCCACCTTTCAGTTTGGGCATGGACACGCAGTTTGGGCACTCGGTGTCTAAAAGGTTTGCCATCACTGCACTAGATACTCTTGAATAAGCAGGGCTCTGTCACAGAACGTGAGGTTATCATGTGACATACTCCATTAATTATTTAGTTAGCAATTGTGAATTATACATGTTTAAACAAAATCTGCTTACTACTCTGTTTCCCCCAAAATAAGACATCCCCTGATAATAAGCCCAATCGGGCTTTTGAGCGCATGGCAATAAGGCCAAGTGCTTATTTCAGGGTTCAAAAAAATATAAGACAGGGTCTTATTTTCGGGCAACTCATTCATTGCCTTTGGAGTATATAATTTATTCTGTTTATCACTATACTTGCATACTGAAAGTAGCATATGACTTGAAACAATTTAAGATAAAGTAATATTGGATATTTTGAGTTACTGAATTAGATCCTGAATTTCTTTAATTGTCTTCAAAGGGGTTCAAAATTCAAAATAAACCAACTTTTTTAATCAGACAAAAATGAGACAGAAACAGCATACTTATTTCACTGACTACATAAAGCTTTGACACCCAGTTAAATACGTTTTACAATTATTTGTAATTTCACAGAGGAGAGAGTTATATCTATCTGCAGCTGACCGAGTAACTATCATTTTCCTATGGTATTTGAAATCAAAAGGCAATTTACTTTCTTGGTTTCTTTTGAATTAGGGGAGAATAATGGTCACTTTAGGACGTATTTTATCTGAACTTTTAAGGCTTTATTGGAATTAAGTGCTTAAACCATTTATCCATGAGAGAAACATGGGTCTTAATTAGAAAAATTTGAGGTCTTATTGCATTTCTAATTAGTTTATGATATAATGGATAAAAACCTGAGATACCAACTCAGCAAGATGCTGGTTTCTAACATGTAATAAAGAAATGACAAACTTTCAGCAGAAAAGTCAGAGTATTCTCTGAGGTAATTTTGGAATTGCTTCACTGTCTGTACTACTTGAACTAAACATTTTAAGATATTTGGCAAGATGCCACATTGTCAGCCTGATGCCAAAAGTAAAATAATTAATCATTTTAATGCACAGACTGTCATAAAACTTCATCTCATCCTTTCATGAACTAAACTACATGTCACGTGTTAGATATTTTCTACTGATGTGAGTAGGGTTCAACTGACATCCTGTTTTATTTCAATAATTATTGTCAGTTCTATTAAACATTGATTATGAAATGGAGGAAAAAAGCCTTGGGTAAATTTTCAACTAAGTTGGTTGACATTTAACATTTGCATTAAAATAAAATAAAGGTGGAACAGTTATGTCTGGAGTAACTTATCTTGATTTTTTGTGTGAAATTACAGAATAGCAATCAACTTACCATACTTTGGAGAATGTATTTATGTTTTGAAAGCTTCTTCTAAGACCAGAAGAATGTTAGCTTGCCATTTCCTAACACAATTTCCTAAATGGTCTCATGTGATTCCATAGGTTCACTTCTATCTTTAGAATTATTTTTTATCTTTTCAGGGATGATTGTAAAGGAAAACAGGATGGGAAAAAAAGCTAATATTCTTGATCAAACTCATAAGTCATCTCTGAATTAAAATACAGTTTATTTATAGCCCACAAATATAGGATATCAATATTTTATAATAACTTCTAATGAATTAGAAATAGCAGTGTAGGAAACATAGTTCTCATAGTGCTAGATTGCAGGTAGTCCTCGATTTACAACGACCATTCAAAGTTATGGCAGATTCCCTACCCTGAGTTGAGGAGGCACATCTAAAAATGAGTATCACAGAATCAGGATTAAAATCCAATATAGATATTAAAAATAAGATTTAATAATTTAATGATAGAATAGAATAACAAAGTTGGAAGGGACCTTGGAGGTCTTTTAGTCCAACCCCCTGCTTAGGTAGGAAACCCTACACCACTTCAGACAAGTGGTTATCCAACATCTTCTTTAAAACTTCCAGTGTTGGAGCTTTCACAACTTCTGGAGGCAAGCTGTTCCACTGATTAATTGTTCTAACTGTCAGGAAATTTCTCCTTAATTCTAAGTTACTTCTCTCCTTGATTAGTTTCCACCCATTGCTTCTTGTCTTATCCTCAGGTGCTTTGGACAATAGCTTGACTCCCTCTTTTTTGTGGCAACCCCTGAGATATTGGAACACTGCTATCATGTCTCCCCAAGTCCTTCTTTTCATTAAACTAGACATACCCAGTTCCTGCAACCTTACTTCATATGTTTTAGCCTCCAGTCCCCTAATCATCTTTGTTGCTCTTCTCTGCACTCTTTCTAGAGTCTGATAAAGATACATGTATCCACTTTTTGAGTTATTTTTATAGTACCTGTATTGGAAATATGCGACCAAATGTAAGATGAATGAAATAGAATATAGTTAACCAAGAAAATGCCACTCAAACTGGAATGCTAATTTAACTGGTTAAGTTATATGACTTCTGAGATACTGTCCTTCATATCATTTTCATTTCAGATGTTATGCAGGGATCTCGTCCTTTGGTCTGAAGGATACATATTACATATAAACTAAGTTCTGAATATGGCTGAATCATATATTATTAAATACTTAGGGATAATTACTGTCAGATATTATTGTCACTAATTATATTTCAATTAAATACAATTTATATTTTTTCTTCATATCCCCATCTTTTTTTAGTTCTGCCTGAAGCTCATCATTCCAATAAGTACAGACTTTAACTTAAAGATATGTATACTTTAAATGAAAATTCTACTTTACATTACTTTCAAAAGACAAAATAAATCATGCACAATAATTAATTTTTGCTTGATCCCTCCCTCCAGCCATACTATTGTTAAAGCGCTGCTTTAACTGTTTTTATTGGCATATGAATTTCATTATTTAAATGTAGAATTTAAAGTGACAAGACAACTGCTAATTCAAAACACAAATGTTTCGCTAAAAGGATTCAGAACATAAATTCTAACCTTAGAAAACAGACATAGCAAAAAGAAGATAAATATTAAGGCCTGTGCAAATGCTTCTGTTTGAAGGCAAAAAGTGATTCAAAGCATTGTCTGCGACTCTTTAAACCAAATATAGGACTGCAGTAAAAAGAGCTGTAGACACTTGCTGTGTTACTTGTCCTTCTGATATGTTCCATAGCATCTTTTCATCTTCACATCTGAAGTGCAGCGCAACCCTATTAAGTACAAGATGAAGGCAAGCCTTGCTCTACATTATTGCATGTAGACCTGAATACATGAGCAATAGGGAGCAGTCATTTCCCTCTAAGGTTACATGTATGAGCAATAAATAAATAGTGGTTCAACAGTTGCAATGTGATTGTCTACAGTCAAAAGCATTCATATACAACAGAAAGCTTCCAAGTGACCTGGAATTTTACATTTTACAGGTTTGAATGAAAAGTTCTACCACGCACCTTTATTCAGTCTTTCACTTTCCTTTTAGCTAACTAATTTATTAGGTATTAAATTGTGTTCTCTGCATCCCTCAGGAATCCTTCTATGTTTTTTAAGTTTTTAAGTACTGAACTTGTGAGTATTTATACCCCAGGAATTAAGTATTGATTTACTTAAGTATTGATTTAAATAAAGTATTTCCCTCACAATAATAGAAAACACCAAGCCTTACCAGGTTGATTATTCTATCGGTAGTAGTGAACTTAACCATTGTGATGTGACTACCATCCTCCAAACAAAACAACCATTCCTGCTAAAACAAAACGGTAATAACCTATTAGTTTTCTCAGAAATATCTTTCTGGTGTCCTTTGAAAGTTTGGGATGCCACTTTGGGAAGTACATTAGTTGACTGACATATTCCTTCTCTTATTTGAAATAATTGTCACCTGGATTAGTGGAGATTTCTACAAAACAGAAAACAAATCACAAACTACTGAATTTTTCAGTGCACCTCTTTAATCTGCTTTCACATATTTTAGTTTAGTGGTGTTATAATTCCATCTTCTCAAGTACTTTGGGATCATATATCCTAGGTTAATTATCATACATCTTCAAGTTGGAGTTCGAACTCTTGTGAATTTTCTGTCTAATTATTTCACTTCAAAACTTACAGGACTCATTTCGGAACTGGATTCATGGCAGAAATCATACTTTATGAAATTACAATTCATATTCACAAAATACATAGCAGAAATAGTACAGGATAGCATGTCAGTCTAGGAGTTACAATTTGAATCATCTACAAGATCTCAGAATGATAACTACAGATCCTCCTTTTAAAAAAAAATCAAAACATTGGCTAAAATAGTGTGAGATAGCTAAAAGAAAAGTTGTAAACTTTATTGGCATCTCACTTAGAAGACCTTATGCATTTCCTAATCTAGAATTTTGTACAATTTTAGCATTTTTCCTTATATTTATATATATGTTTACAACTCTTCTTTAAAAGTAGTTAAATTAAAATTAAAGTATTTATCTGTACTTTTTTTCTTTTCCCTATCACTTGTGCCACTCTGTATTACATAAATAATAAATCTTTTAATACATTTTCAATAGCTATGCATGTTACACAAATAGTAGTATGAAAGTTCCTATCTCAAAATGAATATTAGTTCACACAAAAATTTAGTCACAAGCAAAAAATCCAAAATAAAGTTTAAGTTGTTTTTATTCAATATTCTTAATTTTCAATATCTGGCGATCAGACAAGGCTGTTTTTACAAAAGTAGATTTCCATTTTATTTAATGACACGTTAAATTGTATAAAACATTGAGTCGCTTATAGGATAACTTTGAGTTATAGGATAATTTTAATTAGTTATTCATTCTAGATAAGAATGCCTTTCTTTTCTGCATAAGTAAACGGTTCAATCAGCCTGAAACTAGAAATGGCTATAAGCTACAGAGAAAATGATGGATTTGAGAGAGATGTCTTCCTGTGTTTACTTATCATCAGTGAGGTTGTGTATCTCTATGTATCTTTAAAATTTGCCCTTTACCATTAAAAGAGATATTTAGAGTACATGACTACAGCCTAAAAACTATGAGATGTTATTAATGTAAAAGAGTTATAAACTGAAATAAATGGTAATCATAGGTCTTAGAGTATACTTTTTTTCTCTTGCTCTAGTGAAACGGAAACCAGTGTTTAGAGAAAGCTTCATGGTACCCACTAATTAATTGAAAAAGCATTGCTTCAACTTTTCCTTTGAGATTTCCAAGAATTTTAATAAAACTTTGTTCCCCCTTCCACACACAAATGCAAAGGTAGGAACTGAAGTACAATTTAGGAAGGCAAACATAAAACATTTCTTCATTTTTGTGTGCAGCCAGTCTCTATAGATTTTGAACAGTGCTGTCTCAACGTCTGTAAATTATAACTCTGGCCTTTGTCTTAGTCAATAAATCAAGAATTACATACATTTCTTAATGAACCATGATGTTCATATTTTTCATTGATATACCAAGATTTTTAATACAAAGAGGTGTACTGGATTGATTCCAGTTCAAATAAAGTAAATATATTAAAATGTATTGGTAAAACATAATTATTTTAACCTATATCAAATATTCAGGTGCTTAAAAGGTAATTAATTTGATGTTTGAATGAGTCATCCATTAGTTTGACTAAAGATTGATGTAAGTAAAATTATGTTTTTAATGGCCTTTTATTTTCTGCACTAAAGTTGATGGCAAAACTCCAATTGACGTCAGTTGCTTCAGGATTAGTCCCTAATTGGGAAACAATTGACATGCAGCTATATGAAAAACTAGCATTATGTGATGGACCTAATCTCCTATAATAGATTCATATAGACTCCTCTTTTGTGGAAACTCCACAGTCTCCAGAGGGACTCCATAGACTAATTTCCACAGATTACACAGAGACTCCACAGACTAATATTTGACTCTAAGACTTTTATTCCATCGTATCACAGTTTCTACATGTATGACTGTTTTTCAGCCTTAAATTTAATATTAGTTTTATCAGCAAAAATATGCTTCCATACATTTGTGTTATTAAATCAATGGTAAAAATGTTATATAACAAACTTCAGATGAATATGTTTCATTATGGAAGCATTGCAGATTTAGATAGCTCAAATTTTGGAAATAGGAACTATGTATCAGGGTTCCAATAAAAGAGAATATCTGTAGCTCGGAGTTGAAATGAGGGGTCCTTTGTGGTCTTTGAGCTTGGTTGTTTACTTGCAGTCATTTCATTACCCAACTAGGTAACATCATCAGTGCTAGTGAGTCTTAGGCTTGCCCCCCTTTTATATACCTGGCCCTGTCAGCACAGGTGAAGGTATGGTTTTCTCCTTGATAGTTCTTCCTAAATCTCCTATTTATCATGGCTCTTTGCTTTATTTAAAAAGGTAAAGATTTCCCTGTCCAGTCGTGTCCGACTCTAGGACATAGTGCACATCTCCATTTCTCGGCCAAGGGAGAAAGCGTTGTCCAGACATTTTAGCTATGCAGTATTTAGCAAATCTAAACACTGATAAATATATATTCAAATGTGTATTTCTTCCTGTGAAATATGTTGGAACTTTCCAAATTTAAAGAGTAAAATGTTAGGGGAGCTATAGAAAACACGATAAAATGCTTTTGGAATAGTGTTTGGGTATGTAAAATATACATAAAATAGTTTTAATTTATGTTAAAAATTGTAATGATATACAGAGGAGTATCTGATTCCTTGAATAAAAAACAGATTGTTTAGAAAGGTATTAAACAAAAAGTTTAATGGTAGCTCTTTCTATATTCATTATAGACCAAACTTAGAATGCATCTTTACAATACTAGTATAATTTTAAATAAATTGGGGCTAATTGTCACCGCATTGAAAAATCCATGATTGCATATTGAGTTGATTAATGTGTATGTGTCTTTTTGGGAGATTTCATTTATATAATATACTGTATATACTTAAATAGACTAAAACATAAAAGTCATTATCCAATGTTTTTAATTAGAAGGATAAAGGTACCGTATTTTTCGGAGTATAAGACAGACTCCCCCCCCAAAAGAGGGTGAAAATTTGTTTTATACACTGACTGTAGCCCCACCCACCAACCCCCACCCTTTGGCCTCTGCCTCCCAACAATTTACCTCCTTACAGCAAACAGCCTGTTTTAGTTTCGCTTTCAGCTTCAGCACAGCCTGATTAGCACAAGCAGGTGATTGTCGGTTGAATCGGCCACCCGACCATCAGCTGTTTCAGGCTGCAGGGAGGCAGAGGCAAAGACAGATTTTTTTTCCTTGTGCTAATCAGGCTGTGCTGAAATTGAAAGCGAAACTGAAACAGTCTGTTTGCTGTTTGCTGCAAGGGGGCAAATTGCTAGGAGGCAGAGGTAGAGACAGTTTTTTTCTTGTTTTCCTCCCAAAAAAAGGTAGGTGCGTCTTCTACTTCGGAGCATCATATACTCCGAAAAATACGGTATTTTTTAAAAGATAGAAGCATAACATGTTTCCTAATGTATCAATCAAGATAATAAATTATTGGAAATATCTTAGGCCTTGTTTCCCAACACTACAAGTACTGGCCATTAAAATGGCAAAAGTAATTCTAGTCTGAGCTTTAGCAAGTCTATAGGATTTGTCTTTCTGTGCATAAATACACAGAAGTTAACCATTTGGAATACATCTGGCCTTTCTCTGAAGAATTCCAATTTGCAGTAGCTGTAACCAAGCTCTTAAAAATAGCAACTAAGCATAGATGAGAAGAAAACAAACCGTAAGCACAGGCATGATTGCAAACAATCTCTTTGTTTTGCTATAAGAGGTGTTAGAAGAAAATCTGTTCTGTGCCCAGGTAAATGAGCACAGGGACACCTGCTTGAAGTGGAGGTAGAGTTTTATCCCATAGTCAAGTAAACGTACAATTCAACTGTCAAAGGTGGAAACAAAATCAGAATGCTGAGAATAGTAATATTTATAGTAATAATGGACTTTGATTATGAGGTGCATTAGGTGTGTAAAGTGCTGTTGCCCTGCAGACGTGTGAAGTCCAGAGATGAAAGTAACTTTCTTGCTCTGTAGGTGTGTTGATCTTAGATATGTAAATCTTTTCCTAGGTATGGAATTTTATGAGGGGTCCGGCATCAGGGTTTTGGATGAGAGGTCTGGTGCTGGGGAGCAGTAATGTGATAAAAGATTTCCCTTATCTAGAGGGGATTTTGTTTCATGATTGTTTTGCTGGCTGACTTCCAGAAGAGAAGTACTTAATTAACTGCGGCCAAAGTGTCAATGCAGGCAGAAAAGTTTAAGCAGTTTCTTTAAATCTTTATTTGGAAGTTGCCAGTGGATCAGATGTTTGGGGTTGATGTGTGAGTTGGCTAACAGAAGTGTCCTGAAGGATTTTACCTTCCAATAGAGGAAAAACTAATTGAGAAAAAGTACGAACTTCCTATTTTTCTTAAGTAACATTTCTAAAGAAGAAAAATATAGGTAGGTAATATGAAAAAATAAAAAAGAGGAGATGTTAGTCAGGACTAGTAACAGACCCTCCCAAAACTGGTACAGTGTACAGTATTGGAGCAGAAGTAGAGATGTGAAGGCCCGGAAAAAAACCAGAAAAATTAAAAAACAAAACCGTTTTTTTTTCCCTGAAGGCTTTTTTGTTTTTTCCCCAAAAAATTGGAAAAATTGAAAAAAGAAAAAAACATTGTGGAATATTTTATTTTAACATGATGAATAAAATATTTTAAGACAGGGTGTTCAAATATTTTCCAAATCATTTCTTTAAAAAAATGTATGATATCATATTATTCTAATTTCTGTGCACTGAGTGAGGACAAGCAAGTCCTAGGTAACAAACTGAACCCTCCAATGCAAGAACAGTATGCATTTCTTCCTTTAGGAGATGCTGTTATTGTAACAAGAAAATGGTTTCAGTTTTGCTTTTGCATGTTAGTGGGTGTGTTGGGTTTGTTCTGTCCTCTTCACTAGGCCTCAAAAGCATTGGAAGAAAATACAGAGCAACAAAAAGGACCTGTGCTGAATGAAGGGACTTATGAGAATGGGGTTTTTATTTTTATTTGTATTTAATACTGTGGAGAGGAAATATGAAAAATTGTTACTTTTGGTTTTGAAAATTGTTTTGTGGAGGCTTTTTGGCTGTTCTACATAAACTAGTAAGCAGTTCAGGAGATTGTTGCTCCCTTTGTTACAATTACAAATAAATATTATAAAAAAATAAATTCTGTTTGTGATAATTGTTTGGCTACACTATATTTTTAATATGCTAGTTGTGATAATTTTATGCCAAGTCAAATTGTCCATAGTCATATTTTATGTTCCTAAAGTAACAGAATGACTTTCAATCTTAAAAAGACAAAAAAGTGCTAATGTAGCATTTTTTCAATTTTTCCAAAAATTTCCGTTCCCCCCCCAAAACGGAAAAAAACGGGTTTTTTTCTGAGCTTCAAAATTTCCAGAAATTTTACATCTCTAAGCAGAAGTATCAACTTTATTTTCAAGAATATAAGCATTTCTAGATTATGGAAGATTAACTTGGCCCAAACAGCTGTCGGAAGTAATATTCTTCTGGGTTCAGTTCCAAGTGGGGAAAAAGATGCTGGATTCATGGAAGTTGCTTGGAAAGAAGGTTTAATGGAGAACAGAAGCACATGGCAGGAGCTCCTGAACCAAAAAGGTGGATCACATGCTTCCAGATGTTGGGTCCAGAGAAAAGGACCAAGATGCTGGGAGTTCCTTGTTTTATGCTCTCTCTTGGGCCCCATCCTGGGGCCTCCTGCTCCTGTGTAAGAAATGTACTGATTGGCTGTCAGACTCCCATGGTGCCATGCAGGGCCTCTGTAGACTGTGTTTTGAGTTCAAGTTTGGCTAAAGTGACCAGATTTTTTTTTCTTCAAGCGGGACACCATTGACGGGGGTGGGTTTCTCAATTTGAGTTTTGCCCTCTGCGCATGCGCAGAACACTGCGCATGCGCAGAGGGCAAAACAGCAAATGTCGGCGTCCAGGTGAGGTGGGGGGAGGGGGGAGGCGGGAGGGCGCTTGGATGCCTGCAGCTCGCGACAGGTAAGCTGCCGGCTGCCTCCTTTCCCCGTCTCCCGCCTCCCGTTCGTTGCTTGCCAGCCCGGCCGAAGGGAAGGCGGGAGGCGAGGAAAGGCCTCCCGAAAGGAGGGGAGGCTTCGGGAGCCCGCCTCCCTTTCGGCCCGAAAGGGAGGCGGGCTCCCGAAGCCTCCCCTCCTTTCGGGAGGCCTTTCCTCGCCTCCCGCCTTCCCTTCGGCCAGGCTGGCTCGCCTCCCCTCCTTTTGGGAGGCCTTTCCTCGCCTCCCGCCTTCCCTTCGGCCGGGCTGGCAAGCAACGAACGGGAGGCGGGAGACGGGGAAAGGAGGCAGCCGGCAGCTTACCTGCTCCAAGCATCCAAGCGCCGCGGTCTCCCGGTCGTCCGCCCGGCCCCAGGGCAACGGCGGCAGCGAGGCGACGGGGGGAAGAAAGGGGAGGGGGACGAGGAAGGGCTGTTTGCGCCGCTCGTAAACTCAAAGCGGCGACGGCTCCTCGTCCCTCACCCCTCCCAACCGCAGCGGTGCCTCCGAGGGCGGGGCTAGGGATGGGGCGGGGGAAGGAGAGGAGGAGCAGCCTCCCTTCCCCCTCCCCCCAGCTTCCAGCGTCCGCCCGCCGCCAACGCCGGCCCGAGCTGAGAGGCCTGCTGCCTTTCAGGCCGATTTTTTGAAAGAATGCCCAAGTCGGGCATTGTTTTTAAAAATCGGGACTTTTTAAGAGGGCGGGCGGGACGCGGGACAAATGGTGAAAAAGCGGGTCTGTCCCGCCAAAATCGGGACGTCTGGTCACCTTAAGTTTGGCTGACCCAATTCCTAATATGGCTCTGTCTGAAGGAGGTATATCTTTGTTATGTAGAATAGACTGGTTCAGGCTATTAACAAAGGTGGGGGGAATGAGTGAGTTGGGCCATTCTCTGATGGCACATTGACAAAGGGGGGGGCTACTAAGAGTGAGACTTTTGTCTGCCTAAAAGCATGTTTCTGGGGATATATAGAATAATATTCTGCCTTTTTAATATTTCCTGGGATATTTCATTTTTCTAGGAGAAGGGTAGGTACTAACTTCCTACACAGCTTATAAATCTACTTTTGTCCTATTACTTATCTTTTTATTCACCTTCTCTTGTATGTGTTTTTCAAATCTGAGGAAAAAGGCTTTTTCAAAATTGTTCAAAATTGTTCTAAATGACAGCATAGGGTAGGGACAAAAAGGTTAAAATGATGCAAACAAATGAATAAATATAACACAAAAATAATGCTAGCTGTAATAGTAAAATCCTTAATTCATTTCGGGCATAGACACCAGAAACAAGTTGCTTCCTTTTCTAATTTTAATTCCTCCTCCAAACAGGTACCAAGTTGCAATATTTAGGGTATTAACAGACCATTTGGGGAAAATTTAAGTGGGAAGGGATGAAAATAGTTTATCTTCAGCATACCTCCTCTTTCCATGCTAAAAATATGTTTATTTTTGTTTTGCTTTTTACTATTTGTTGAAAATTTGAAGGATAAAAATGGGAGGGACTTCATGCCCACAGGTTTACTGCTCCCATTACCACTCTTTGTAAATAAGATCACTCAACCAAAATTTAGCATCTAGCTCTTGAAGTATTTGGGAGAGCATGTGAACCCCTTAGGCCAGGGGTCGGGAACCTTTTTGACTAAGAGAGCCATGAAAGCAAAAAATTTGGAAATTTATTTCAGTGAGAGCCATATAATATATTTTAAAAGTGAATTTTAAAAGTGAATTTAAAAGAAATATCTCTGAGCAAATTTATACATACCTGAACGTGATTTTGGGCGACGTACAAGCAATAACAATTAAGAAATTAAAACAGCCATGAGAGCAACTGTACGTAGATTAAACGTTTGCCTTTGGGGATTCAGCGCTCTGTACAAGCCAGGACCCCACCTCCTTCTCTTTCCACTCGCCTTCCTATTTACTTTGGACTCACCACGCACATATCCGAAACGAAGATCCACGCTCAAAAGTCGGTCATTCACTTCAGAAAAATCAAAGGTTCAGTGGGAAGCCAGTTGTTTGGGGGGGGGGCTTTATTTATTCAAACTATCCCACCATTAGGCACCACAGAAAAAGGGGGAGGTTGATACGGCCTGACAATTAACAGAGCGGCGGGACGACGCGCGAAGGGAAGCAAGAAAGCCAAGTCTACACTCTCACACAAAGCCCCTCACCTGCCGCGCGTGCTCGGCCCCGGCCCCGCCCTCTCACCGCTTCACTCCCGCTAACCGTTTCCTTGGTTTCCCAACCGTCTTTCCACACAAACTTCCCTCACGTGGCCCCATCAGCGGGCTCTCTTATTGGCCCACCGCTCAAGCAGCGGTAGTTGTCAATGTCGCCCCTCTTTCCACGTTGCTAACGTTCTCTCTGTCTGGGCATTTAGTTACAGGGTTTTCAGGCAATGCGGAGTATCGAAGATACCGGGAAGGTGGGAAAAGGTTGCCGCCCTCACCCTTTCTCCTAGTGCTCACCCACACCTGCGAGCACCCGAGTCCTAACCCGCCGTTCTTCTTAACAATCACGGAAGAGCAGTCCAGCTCGCGCATGCACAGAGGGAAAAATAACCCAAATGATTGTGGTCAGCCGGGACGGGAAAGCGGTGATTGTGTTCAGCTGGGACGGGAAAGTGGGCAGGAGAAGCTCCGCGCCGCAACCGCCGCCAGTTCCATCGGCTATACGTCGAAGGACTGGCCCGGGCGAACCGGGAGGATTTCACCCCTGCTGCGAGCCATATGCAATCATCAAAAGAGCCACATCTGGCTCGCGAGCCATAGGTTCCCGACCCCTGCCTTAGGCTGAGGATGTCTCACCCATTACCATTTGCAGAAAATACAGATTCCTTTGAGACTGTAGAAAGAAGTTAGAATATGGGTAATTTGAAAGGATTGGAAATTGTAGAAATCAATTGTGAAATGGGATCAGCTGAAGATATAATAATGATACTAAGGATTTTATGCTCTGTGATTTAAGCATATAATTTTATATTAAGCTTCAATCATTTTTATCTGTAGATTCATGAAATCAATTAAAGTTCTATAGGAAGCAATTCAAGAATAAACAGATGTATATTGCTTGAGTTAAATTTTCTTTCATGTTGTTCAAATAATGAATGTGATACTGGTTAAACTACTCAAATTGCTTCATTCTACTTCAATATCTTCTTTTATAGTGGATTTAGCGATGAACAGCATAATTTAAGTTATATATAATTAGCAAATACAATATAGACAAAATAGAGTACTGCTCTAGGGTCATTATGTCAAATGCTGCAAACATTCCATTTGTGGCAGGTCAGGTTTCAAACATACAATTAATGCTAATCATGGAATACAGGGTAAAAACAATAAAAACAGCAGCTTTAGAGAAGGGACATTTTTCACTGCAAGATCAAAGTCGTATCTTTGCAGAATAGCAAAGCTCTTCCATTTAATTGCACTGAAGTGCTAATTGGATAGGGATGTGCTTTCATGTGTTTCCCAATTACCCAGCCATCCTTGACCAAATCTATATAAGGAGAGATTATGGGGTTTTTAAAAAGCTTTTATCTGTTCCGTTTTTATAGGCTTACCTGAGCAAAGGGAGTGGTTTCTTCTTTTTATGTAAAATTAAATGTCAGAAAGCTGTTTGGAAGAATACTTATTAGGGAAACATTTCAAGGATATAATATGTTTCCAAGTGTTACATTTGATGGAGGAAGTAGATATTGAGCCTTGTGGAAAATAGTATCATTTAGGTTATGTCAGATGAGTTATAAACACTACATAAATAAATTATAAGGTAAAGAGTTAAGAGCTCTTAAGATAAAAAGTTGTAAGATACAGAAAAAGGAAGAGTTTTAAGGTCTTTCATATAGCTGGTTTTCATTCTAAATTAAAAATTAAGTCAACTGTGCATGCTTATTTAAAGGTTCCTTTTAACCCAGCTGAACTTGTTTCTTGAGTTGTGCCTGCTTTATTTTTCATTTAAAGCACTTCCCAATATCCTCAAGAACATGTTTTTGAATCTGTCTTAAGAGTTAAAACAGCATTTTAATTATTTAATGGACCACGTAACTAAATTATTCTCTTTTTAATTAAGATAATTTTATTTTTATAAATAGATTGTAAACTAACATTTCATGTTATTTTGTTGCCTTGAGGTTTTAAAGCAAGAAGGGTAGATTTATATGTTCATTGACATGTGCTAACTTTATAGATTTCAGCAGACAGTGTTTATATGCTTACAGCTATAATCCCCCATGAAATACTGTATATTGCAAGTTTTTAATTCACTAGGTGGTAATATTTACCTCAGTGGAAAAAAAATAGAAAGACCAAAACCATTTAAATTGCTTGCCTAATGATTCTAGGATTACATTATGAAGAAAAACTCTGATTTTTCAAAGGAGCTTAAGATTTATTACAAGGACTATTGAGGGCCATATATTACATTCAGTGGTATATGTTTATAATATTTCATAAAACAGATCCATAATACTTTATCCCTACTGCAGGTGGAAGACTGAGCTTGAAAGTGAATTATCCTATTACATTTCATGAGTAGATGGCAGAATTTTATTCTATCCAAGGATTTTAAGATTAAAATTTAGTCTTGTTGATGTGTCAAAAGAAGTATAGAAATGTTTGCTACATCTTTAGTAGACAAAAAGGACCATACTGATGATTGGTAAAGCAATTTATATTATTTGGGGTCAGCTATCCAGCGCATATAATACTACTGTTCCAGGGGATGCATTGGTTTCCTGCAAGTTTCTGGGTGCAGTTCAGAATTGATGCTGTTAATATCCTTCATGACTTCTGATCAGGTTACCTGAGAAATCATTTTCTCCCAGTTGTTTCTTCCTGTTCAATCCGGTCCAGCAGGATAGGCAGGCATGCTCCGGGTTCTGCCAGCCATGGAATGTCAGCTGGCAGGCAAGAGGAGACATGCCTTCTTTGCTGTAGCTCAGGAACATTTTCCCTCCAGAGATTAGAATGGTCCTGACCCTGCTGGCCTTTCAGAAAGCATTGAAGACTATATTATATGTCCCAAGCATGTGAATGACCTGTTTCCTTGTTATATCAGCACTAACAGACTATAATATATTTTGGCTGTTATTTGTATTTAATTTCTTTTTATATTGTTTAACTGTTCTAATTGGGTTTTTTCTTTTTTACTGTTTGCTGCCCAGAGTCTCTTGTTTGACATGGGCAAATTCAATAAACAAACAAACAAACAAATAAATCTTCATTCAATATTCAGCAAAAATTCATTGCTGAATTTTTCAGCAATCCATCAAGGACTGGATTATGCTCACATAGTTGGGAAAAATGAACTGTTAAAAAAATGACCCTGCTGATATTGGATTGTATCTGTGTCACTGACTATTAATAGACGTTTCCTTAATATGATGCTGAGAATCTTGAAATAGACTATAATCGAATTGCATACCTGTAGAGAAATATTTATTCTAACCTCAGGCAGTTGTCTTCTAAAACTTTTTAAAAGTCTGAAAACAATAAAGAAATCATTCTTCAAGGTTAACTAGGTCAGCCTGCCTGCTCAAATAGAATATTTTCCTTCTTTTTCAATTATATATATTTTCTTCAATTAGTAAATCATACTGCTGTCCATCTTTAAAAATATGAGTAAATATGCACTGAATGCAAGATAGTATATCTAGAAGCCTTAATGAGGATATATGTCTTCACCCCCAATAACCCGCCTGGAGATTTTACGGCCCGTAAGCAGTCCCAATACAGCCCCTGGCATCAGTGGAGGGATCAGGGCATCAGCAGGGCTGGGGTGGCAGCAGGACCAGTGTGGCAATATGACCAAGATGGCAGTGGCCCTCCACAACAGTCTCATGTGGCCTTTTAGAAAATGAATTGCCCATATCTGCCCTATAATGTTAGAAACAAATACCTGTTCCTCTCATAACCCATCTCTTATCCATATGCGGATCCATAAATTATCAGCTTTTCCATCCTGAGAAAGACTTTGCCAGAACTTTATTTAAACATATTTTAATTTGGGTCAAACAAACCAACTTTATATTCCTTTTTACTTCTAACAATCTTGATATTGAATTCATTCAAATGCTGTAGGATTTGATGTTTTTTCCAAAAGTTTTCCTTTTCCAATCTCCAAGGCTTCTTTGAGTCCTTAGTAAACTTCTTTTTTATATTCAGTAAAAAGTCCTTATCCAGGTCATTATATTTCCTTGTCATTTGTGTTTCACTTCTGCTGGCTTTTCTATTTTATAATTCAACTTTTATTATATTCCAGGATTTCTGGTTCTAATATTTCTACTCAGACAAAATTTGTTTCAACTCTTTCTTCTGTAAATCTCTCAAAATAGTCTCTTTTACACCTTCATTCCTTTGTTAAGGAATATTTTAGACATAGTCTATTCATAGAAGCAGACATCATTGCTGACATATTTGCTAGTTTCTAGGTCCATACTTCAAAATCTGGAATACATCAAATGTCACAACATTTTGTGTCATTATGTAAATTCCAGTACTAACAAAAAAAGGGGGGGGGCAAGCTTTAACTTTTTTCTTTTCCTTTTTTTGTCTTAGTCTCCCTTGGTATCCAATTTCTGAAATTATAACATCTCAAATTTCTGTTGTGGCTTAGGATAGACAAAACAACTTAGTACCAACAAAAGGCTATTTAGGTTTGTAATTACCATGTTTCCCTGAAAATAAGACACTGTCTTATTTTCTTTTGACCCCAGAAATATGGCCTTGGCCTTATTTGGAGGGGGGGTTGGTTTCTTATTATTTTTGGGGATGCAGGAGGCCCCTAAACCTCGGCCTGTGGCAGGGGGACTGATGCCAGAGCGCCAACCAGCTGCTTCACCGGTGCCACTCAAGCCTCCTCCTCCTCCAGCAATCGTCCTCATTTTACCAACCTTGGAAGGCTGAGTCAACTTTGAGTCGGTGAGAATCAAACTGCCACATTGCTGGCAGCAATCAGCAGAAGTAGCCTGCAGTACTGCATTCTAACCAATGCGTAACCTCAGCTCTGTTAATATAATAACTATATTAATATATGTTTTACATAGATTTTATTATCTATGGAACAAATTGCTGTATATTACTCTATTGCTTTTACTTATCATTTTCTTCTCCAAGTATGTCTTTTATACCAGAGTTTATATTTAGTTTTTATGACCACAGAAACAATAGTTTTTACACTTCTTTCTATTTATAATTTCCTTAATTTTGACTAAACAGATTTCTGAAGGGCTGTTTCGCAATGCTAAATTATTTTCATTTGCTTCTGAAAAACGGTGGCTGTAAAATGGAATTTCAATTAATTTGTACTGAATAATTATGCCCTTCAGTGCTGTATGATTATATTTATATAATGTCATTAGGAAGTACATAATTCATTGTTATGTTTAAATATAATAAACTCTAGAAAATAGTTGTGAACTTGAAAGGGATGAAAAAATACTATAATTTTTGATATGTTGACCTGGGTTAGCTTATAAATTTGCATTGTATTGAAAGCAACCATAGAAGAAAACTAAATCATAAAGTATATCAACCCAGGAAATTATGGAATTTGGACATAATATCTGGAAACCAAATGTAATCTTATATACGTATATACATTTAAAAAATAGGATTTTTAGAGCATCATAAAACTGCAGTTAAGCATATTTGTAATCTTCTGGGAGGTTAATGAATGATTTTGCTTTCAATATTTTTTATTTCATTTGGTCAATTTAATCTCTTTTTTGCAATGTGATCTTAAATGCGTGGGTATTAAGAATAAAAGAGTTTAGTTTTTAGCAGTTTTTTAAAATGGGTTTCTCTATCTTGATGGAGACACTATTCATATATTGTCCAAGGATTAAAATTTTTTGGATTTTAGAATTTATAGCAATGAATAAAATCAATCATAAAAACAAAACATACCCTTGGTTAGATTTGTTGAAAATAATAAAGAAATAAAATATAAAGAGCTTCTGATTGATGTACAATCAATAATGGCAACAATGGTGATAAAAAATTGGAAGTAGAAAATTTCATCTGTAGAATAGTCATATACTGTGTGTTGGCATAATGACAGCAAAAGAATTAACCTATTTGTCATGCCTTCAAATAGAGTAATATAATGTTCTGCTTTTTTGAAAAAATTACAAGATTTTATACTTTTCATCAATCAAAGAAAGTAAAAAGCTGCCTGCTTGTTTTACTTAGATGAAGAAAGATACTATGTAAGTTGGAGAGTTTGTAAATAATGTTTTGGAGTAGAAATATTTATAAATAGGCTCTTGAAAGTGTTAAAGTCATCATTTATAAACCTATTTGTATACAGTGAAATCATTTTAATTTTAATTTTCAATTAATAAAATATCAATTTACTATATTTCATTCACCATTAGAATTAATGTGAGAATGTATGTTTCACAAAATCATTTCATTTTAGGAATAATATTTTACATTAGCATGATTAAAACTCTGGATACAGTACACTTGCAAATGGCAGTCGTGTGATTGCAGGAGCCTGTTACTACATGGAATTCCTCTAACTACAACAACTGGGACTGCCAGAACAGCGGCTGTGATAAGTCAGCACAGTCATATAATGTTGACCCTTATGTCCATGTCATTTAGCAATGGAGTTTCCAGTCTCAGTTACTGTTGGTAAATGAGGACTTCGCTGTATTTGCTTGAAAGACAAGGTTCTCATATGGCTACAATACTTGGTTAATCTAGCCAAGCAATTCCACCTTACAATATAGTTTATCACGTGAGACCAGAGGGGGTTCCTGTCCGTTCAGACCAGTTCTATAGAACCGGTAGCGGGAATTTCCCCCCGCTCACCGAACCAGCAGCGACCCAGGCCTGCCACACCCCTGAACTGGCTCTCTCAGCAGCGCCATAGGCGCCGCCATCTTGTTTTTTGCTTCTGCACATGTGCAGAAGCTGTCATTTGCTGGCGCAGCGTGTCAGGAAGCGAACCAGCAGCGAGGTAAGCCAGAACTCACCCTGCGTGAGACATATATACAGGCATTCTATTTCTATATATTTTATATACAAATATTCTATATTATAAAGTGGGGAAATGAAACAAACAAAGTGGGGAAATGAAACAAATAACAGCACTTAGATTTCAAGATATTTATGGATGACAGTATGTGATGATGAATCCTTTCAAATAGCCCTTTTAATGATTTGAAGGACTTTCTTTACCCAAAAAAGGGCTTAGACTTTCCCTAAATTCCCCTGTCTCCCACAAATAGATAAGACAGTTGAAAAGTCACTTGGAAGTGAACTGGAAGGTAATGTAATTGAATAGTGTCTTATGCTTATCTAGTTGTTATTAACTAAATAATAGTTTAGTGGACAATACTTAGGTGACCATGTAAAACTGGAGCAGAAGGAGAAATACTTGCATATCTTAATTTGGATATGAATATTACAATGAGATTCAGAAACTTTAGAAAAAGCATTTCATCATGAAGGATGCTGGAAAAAAAGAACTCAATCACTGAATGGACTTTAGAGCCAGGAAGGGCTGTAAAAGGAGAGGTTTTACAGTCCTAAAAAACAAAAACTACAAATGTCTTGTTTGACTGTTATATTGACAAATCCCCAAAGTGGCAAGAAAGTTGTTTAAAGAAGACATTTTACTGATATACCATCCGTCAGGCATATAATTTAATATTATTTATATAAAACATGTTATCTTTATAAACATTTACAGATAAATACAGTGCAGAGATTTAAGACCAGAGAGGCATACTGTAAGTCTTTAGGGAAGTTTGATGGTTTATTTCAAAAACTCCTTAGTATGTCTGTAACTTTTAAGCGAAAGACTTAAATAAAAAAAGAAATATTGAGAAAATAGGACTGCTCTCTTTTAGTATATTTATAGAAGGGAAGAAGAGAATTTAACACATGTGGCTTTGGAACTACTGTACTAACAGCTGAAATTTGTTTCTATGGGACCTGGGATTTGTAAGAGGATTGTCCCTCCAGTTAAAAAGAAAAAGATTTAAAGGCTTATACCCTGAATTAAGATTTAGAGGCCTATAGCCAGGGTTGTAAAAAGGGAGTTTTTTATCTGGAGTATTACTGTTCAGAGCAGTATTTGTCTTATAAATATCACAAAGTTACAAAGTAAGCTGTGTTATCTAATGGCTGTTGTCTACCTAGCTAACTTTTAATTTATTTTACACATTTTCAGTACATCAACTCTATATTTAGACTTACTGCTGAATAGTAAAGGTTCAGGTAAAATACCTTAGGCACATTATATTTTTAATTCCTACCATGATTTATTTTTCAAATGCAGATTGCAGTGAAAAATTGATCCTCATATTGCCTCACAGTTTAAGACGCTTCTCTAGCTGTCAGGCTACTAGCATTTTCAGTGAATATGTTACTGTGAATATGTCCTAATCCCAGGAGCAACATTTTGCAAACTGCTGAAGAGATAAAAAGGGTGATTCGTCTAAAGTTCTCACCTAAATTTATAGGCTGTATAAATATATTGTCAGGAGGAAAACATGAAAGTGTGTGAAATGAATGCTGGAATCTAATGGAAACAAAACTCTTACCATAGCTATGTAAAAATCTCTGTACTTTTAAAGTCACTGACAAAAGTTTCCACAGAGACCTTTTAAAAATCATATTTTGTGAACATTAAATTTTATATTTTAACAGGTTTTATAGCTTAATCATTTGCTTCAGAAGATTTCACACTAGAAAAACTTTCAAATACACTTTAAAATCTTTGATGTGTGGAATGGTTACAATCTAAACTATTATTTAACTTTCCAATCAGCTTGATACATAGTAAAGCTTCTAAATGTATATCGCTGTCATTTTGCTTAAACTATATTAGCATTCACAGTACAACACATTTAGCAAAAACAAATATTAAAACAAAATATGTAAATCTATAAATAATAAAATTTTAAAAATAGACATAAAATACAATAAAACTACGTGAAATAAATGCATTTTATTTATTAGGGTGAATATGAAAGAGAACAGTCTGGACAAAAGCCAAAATTGTTCATCTGCCATAATGTCTCATCCTTCCCAAACAGTTTAATTCATAATTCATTAATAGTTTAATATTGCTGTGTTGCATACAATTTGAAAATATCTAACCAATTAATAAATCTGTAATTTGGGTGCATTTTTCTCCTATTTTGTATATTGTAATTATTATTGCTATCCCAAATCTTCAGCGACCCACACATGGTCTGTTCAATGAAAGAGAAAAGAGAAGTCAGAATTGGGTCCGTCCCGTCCCCCCCCCCCCCCGTTCTTGATTGCCTCTTGTATCATACCCAGGCTTATCAGGCTTAAACTGCTTTACTGGTATATCTTACTTTAGAGCAACTTATCAGTGGTCCACACTGAGAAGAATCATATTGAGAACTGATATGATAATATATTTTCATCCCTCTTGCATAATGTCCAGCAATGCTCCTCCCATACTGTTCTTATATATGATATTATGCAGGATATCTGGAAGAAATATTTAAATTCATTACTTGAGCCTCCATTGAGGCTCCCAGGAAGAAATTATTTATGTATTGCACTGTATTTACATATGTGAGCCTCTTATTATATCTCCTCTCCCCATCTTTTTAGCTAAGTTGATTTTGTAGTATTGTATTTATATTATTATAAATTATACAGTTATTTTTTAATATTGTAAGCCCCCCCAAAGTTACCATGTGGCAAGATGGGCAGCTAATGTATTTTACAAATAAATAAATAAATAAAAATATTGCTATTAAGATGGGAGCTCATACTTTATCAATGTAATCACATGGATTTTGATACGCTAATTATATTTATTTTAAGAAAAGTGTTCTAGTTGAGAATTGTTTGTATTAATTGATTGGCTAAAAGCCATAATAGAATCTTCATTAAGTCATTTTATACATTGGGTGAAGCAGCAAACTGTGTGTCAACTTTGAACTGAACCTGGCAGCAGCCATTTTTCTGTTCCTTAGTTGCCACACAGAGGGGAAAGGAGGTTGGAATGCCTCACTAGACACAACAGAGAGTTTTCTCGTGAGAACAAAGGTAATCTCTACAGGTAATGGATAAGGTCAGAGAAGGAGTGCCTGGAGAGCCCATAATTAACCCAATTGGCCAACGTGACCTGTGACACTTGGGGATGGGGTTATTTCCTATTTTAATTATGCTGAAACCGTGGAAAAGATTTAGAGGTTTTCCTTTGAAGCAGTGCCAATATGATGTACTCAATAAAGAAGATCTTTGAGGAGGATCCTAGTCTCAGAGTTCTGATTTGCTTGGGTTCATTGGTTGGAATCTTGACACAGTGCAATTTTAATTATTTATTATACCACAGAGGGCTGTATGATTGGTTTTCTTAGATTCTTCTGCTTATTGCACAAAAATAAATGTTTAATCAAATACATGATGTTGGACCAATAACTGAATCACATTCTCTTAGCAACCCCTTTCTTTTATAGCAGCTTTGGAATAGATCTCAAATAAATAATTGAGATTAAAATCTAAATTTTTTAAAAAGTGAAATTACTATCAACACACTTTAAGTCAATTTATACACACACACACAGTTTAAAAGAAATGATTATATGAACAACAATGCTGTCTTATCTCTGGCTATAATCTACAATTCTTCCAAGGGTTATCTCTGATACTGTCCATCATATTTTATCTTTTTTGTTTTAATGCATTTGTACTTCAAATATATTACTTTTTATTTATTATCTTTTTATTATGTATTTTTTTAAAAAATGTGCAATCAGCTTAAAATACTGTTGGAAAACAATGTGGTAGAAAGAGGGCAGATAATACTAGTTTTATACTTATTGCTATCTTTGAAAAATGGAATCTTGTGCCAAATGGATGATTGGTATGACTTAGTAGGATTGGTCTGTGTTCTTATCTAAAATTGTTTTCTTTGAAGAACAAGAAAGAAAACTAGAATTCCTAATGTGTTTGAATTCCATCGTATTGTTAGTTAATGGATTTTCCAGAATGAAATATTTTAAGTGATCAAATAATAACAGCATACTGCAGCATCAGTAAAGACAGAATGTAGCATCACAATATTGTTTAAATCAACAGATGTGTAAAGGTTTTGAAAAAGGTTTTCATTTCTGAGAAATGAAATAAGGCATGCAGCAGTAAAACTAAAATATAGAGAAAGCCCAGCTGAGATTTAATGATATAATTCCAATTAAAACTGTACTAAAAAAGAAATGACTAGAATGAGAACAAGGTTCACAACTGAGAAAAGCAAATATTGATCTATCCTAAGGATGATATTGATTTTTTATACCACATGTACGATGGCACACTTAATATTTTATAGTTGGACTTAGGGGTTCAGGTGGGCCTTTTCTTAACGTACCTGCCTCCCAGCTGCGTAAGTAAGGCCCTGCCTGAGCTGCTCGAGGCAGTAGCCGGCTTGGCGGTTGAGTTCCCCAGGCTTATGGTGCTGGGGGACTTCAACTTGCCATCTGTTGGTGAAACCTCTGGGATAGTTCAGGAGTTCATGGATTCCATGACAACCATGGACCTAACCCAAGTAATCCAGGGTCCGACTCATGAGGGTGGTCACACGCTTGACCTAGTATATCTCTCGGGGCAGTGGAGAGATGATCTGAAGATAAGGGACATAGTCATCACCCCTCTGTCATGGTCAGATCATTTCCTACTGAGGCTGGATTTCACGACCCCACTCCTCCCCCGCAGGGAGGCGGGACCGACTAGGTGGTTCCGCCCCGGGCGCCTAATGGAGCCGGAAGGATTCCAGAGGGAACTTGGGGAAATACCTGAAACCCTGGTACACAATTCGGCTGACTCCCTGGTGGCTGCTTGGAACACCGCAGCATCAGGGGCTCTAGACCGAATTGCGCCTAAGCGACCTCTCCGTGGCAGTGGATCCCGGAAAGCTCCCTGGTTTACCGAGGAGCTCCGGGAGATGAAACGCCAGAAGAGACGTCTGGAGCACCGCTGGAGGACCAAGAAAGCCGAGTCTGACCGAACACTATTAAGAATTTACATCAGATCTTATTTAGTGGCGATAAGGGCGGCAAGACGATCCTATCTTTCCGCTCTTATTGCGTCCGCAGATTCTCGTCCAGCCGCCTTGTTTAGGGTGACTCGCTCCCACCTTGGAAAAGGGGGGAGCGAGGAACATTTGCAAGGCAGAGCTGAGGAATTTGCTGAGTTTCTGTCGGATAAAGTCGCTCAGATTCGGTTGGACTTGGACTCTGGCAGGGCAGAGTCCATAGAGTTGACAGGGGCCAGTCTTAATCCATCTTTGTGGGAGGAGTTTGGGCCTATTTCTCCCGAGGATGTGGACAGGGCTATGGGAGCGATGGGGACCTCCACCTGTTTATTGGACCCGTGCCCCTCCTGGCTGGTCTCGGCCAGCAGGGCGGTGGCATGCAGCTGGATCCGGGCGGTGATCACCGCTTCTTTGAGGGAGGGATCCGTACCGCAGTCGTTAAAAACTGCGGTGGTGCGACTCCTCCTGAAGAAGCCTTCCCTGGATCCAGCTGATTTGAAGAACTATCGTCCAGTCTCCAACTTACCTTTTTTAGGGAAAGTTGTGGAGAAGGTGGTGGTGACTCAGCTTCTGCAGCTCCTGGATGAAACAGACCATCTAGATCCTTATCAGTCGGGTTTCAGGCGCGGCTACAGTACAGAAACTGCCTTGGTCGCCCTGATGGATGATCTCTGGCGGGCCCGGGATGGGGGGAACTCCTCCATCCTGGTGCTACTTGACCTCTCAGCGGCTTTCGATACCATCGACCATGGTATCCTTCTGCATCGGCTCGGCGAGTTGGGAGTGGTAGGCACCGTTTTACGGTGGTTCTCCTCTTATCTTGCCGATCGGATGCAGTCGGTGTTGGCAGGTGGGCAGAGATCGTCCCCTAGGCCCCTATTATGTGGGGTGCCCCAGGGGTCGGTTCTCTCGCCCATCCTGTTTAACATCTACATGAAACCGTTGGGTGAGATCATCCGCAGACATGGGGTGTGTTTCCATCAGTACGCTGACGACACCCAGCTGTACATCACCACCCCGTCTGACTTCAGGGAGGCAGTGGATGTAATGTGCCGATGCCTGGACGACGTTAAGATCTGGATGGGGAGGAACAGGCTCAGACTAAACCCCGATAAGACTGAGTGGCTGTGGATATTGCCTCCTAAGGTTCATGACAACTACCCCTCCTTGGTTTTTGAGGGTGCGAAACTGACCCCCTCAGACCAGGTCCGCAACTTGGGGGTCCTCCTAGATCCACAGCTAAAATTGGACCACCATCTTTCTGCTGTGGCTAGGGGGGCCTTTGCACAGGTTCACCTGGTGCACCAGTTGCGGCCATATTTGGAGAAGGAGGCGCTACTCACGGTCACTCATGCCCTTGTCACCTCGCGGTTGGACTACTGCAATGCGCTCTACATGGGGCTACCCTTGAAGAGTATCCGGAGACTTCAGCTGGTGCAAAATGCGGCTGCGCGTGCTGTGGTGGGTGTGCCAAGGTACACCCACGTGACACCGATACTCCGCCAGCTGCATTGGCTGCCCATCGGTCTCCGGGTCCAATTCAAGGTGTTGATCACCATCTTTAAAGCCCTTCATGGCTTAGGACCAGGATATCTTCGGGACCGCATTCTGCCTCATACTTGCCTCCGACCGGTTAGGGCCCACAGAGCTGGCCTCCTCCAGGTCCTGTCGGCCAAACAATGTCGGCTGGCGAGCCCCAGGGGGAGAGCCTTCTCTGTGGCTGGCCCCGTGCTCTGGAACCAACTACCCCCAGAGACCCGGACTATCCCCACTCTGCTGGCTTTCCGTAAAGCCATTAAGACATGGCTTTTCCTGCAGGTGGGGGGGACAACTTAATTCCACCTGAGCCTACCCCCCAAGTATGTATGTGTCGAATGGATGTTGCTGTTTTAAATAATTGTTTTAAATTTTTGTACTTGTTTTTAAATTTTATGTAATTTCTTTGTTTATTCTTATATTTCTCCTTGTTGTAAGCCGCCCCGAGTCCCTCGGGAGTTGGGCGGCATATAAGAATAACAAAATAAATAAATAAATAAATAAATATTTAAAATTATCTGAATTAATACAGTTGCCATTTTGGCAAAGTTGACTGAAAGCCTACCACACACAGAAATACGGTAGTATGGCCCAAGTGTGCCATCCATTTTTACACTGTTGCCATCACCATCCACAACCACATTGTTGCACCTCAACTTGTATGTTGGGAGAAAAAAGTGACTACATAGTTGATAAGCAATGAAATTATTAAATAAAAGTTTTGTTTGTTTTGAAAAATGAAAGTTTCTCTAGTGAAATAATGACCACAGAGTTTAATTAAAAGAATGCATATCAAACTTGATGAAAAGAATCACAGAGAACTGGGTGAGCCGCTGATCTTGCACATTTTAGATTTCTGTGCCTGTTTTTAGTCAATCAGAACAGAGCTGGAAGGGATCTTGGAGGTCTTCTAGTCCAGCCCCCTGCTCAAGCAGGAGACCCTATACCATTCCAGACAAGTGACTGTCCAGTCTCTTCTTAAAAACTTCCAGTGATGAAGCACCCACAGCTTCTGAAGGCAAGCTGTTCCACTGGTTAATTGTCCTCACTGTTAGAAAGTTTCTCCACAATTCCAGGTTGCTTCTCTCCTTGATTAGTTTCCATCCACTGTTTCTTGTCCTGATCTCTGGTGCTTTGGAAAATAAATTGACCCCCTCCTCTTTGTGGCAGCCTTTCAAATACTGGAATACTGCTATCATGTCCCCCTCCCAGTCCTTCTTTTCTCCATCGTGGATGGAGCCAGCATTCAGGATGGGTTGTCCTCATCCACTCAGAATGAGGACCGAGTCTGTTACTTTTTGCCGGATCTGCCCTCCTAGGACCCAGCTTCAACTTAGTCCTCAGACTGGACGGACGTGGCTAATTAGTTCTCCCTTCCTGAATGCTTTATTTCCGCTCTATTTGGCTTTCGACTCGGACTGTTTTGACTTCGTGAGTTCTTGGCCCCAGCCCTCTGTATTCGGGCATTTTGGCAGCTGAGCTTCGGCTCCTGCCATGGCAGTAGCTTCGAGGCCTTTGGACATCAACCGCGCAGCGCTTGCCCTGGTCTGTCCTTGGAGCGGGATGCTCCCAGTGGCTAAGGCGGCTCGGACGCTTTGGGGAAGGCATGGACTTGACAGCTACAGGCCCCTGGCCTGTCTTCATTGACTTTCCGCTCTCGGGGCGCATCGCCCGATCACCCTCCCCACGTTCAGCTTTGCCACAGACTTTCTGCTGCCGGGGTGGACATTTCTTTCCCATCCAGTTTTGGCAGATTACCGAGGGGCTCTAGACAGTCACTGGAGCTCACGCTTGCGCAGCCCCCTCATATTGCTTGCTAGTCACTTGCTTGCCGCTGCCGGGGTGGATGCCATTTTCCGCCAGTCTTTCGTCTGTTTTATGAGAGGCTTGGACAATTGCTTGAGCTCACGCTCGCACAGCCTCATCCTCTTTGCCTGGCCTGATAGCGGCTTTTCGGCCCTAATTACTCGGCTAGTTTCTAGGTGCCTGGACCACACAGGGCTTTCCTGGGTCGGCACCGGCAGCTTCTTGGCTCCCCTCCAGCCCGCCATTTCTCAACTGCCAGTTGCAGTTACCACTTTGTAGCTTGCGGCCACCATTTTCTTCAGCATACAGGCAGCATAACGATTGGCGATTCAGCTGACAAGCCTCGGGGGAAGCGGCTTCACAAGACCAATCGCCACACCCCAGACGAGGATCAACCTGGCCACTCAAGTCAGTTGGTCGAAGAACCCTCATATAGCCCCCACAGCTCGAAGGCCACAGAGAGGGTGGAGCGCCGCAGGGACAAAGTCCTGATGAGGCTCTGTAGCCAGGCGGGGACCCAGGACCCGTCTGCCTCCCATGATCACAGCTCCTCTTCCAGGGGCTAGGAGGCTGAGCTCGTGGCCTCTCGCCCGTCGGGTGATCAGTTATCCCTTGATAATCCAGCTCTGTTTAGGGATACTGCAGACCCTTGGGGCTCAGCCAGTTTTTTGGGGGGCTTCTCTGTCTCCTGCCACTGAGGTTCCCCTCGGCTCCAGGGTTCAGGCCCTGCCTTCTACATCAGGGGCTCCCACTTCGGTGGCTCCGGTCTCCTTGGACCCGGCTAACCTTCAGCTGCTGATGGCGGCGGCGGTGCAACAGGGACTGGCCGCATGTCTACAATCTCTGGACGGTTCCGCCCCAGTTAGCTCCCAGGAGCCCTCTTTCCGGCCTGGGACCATTGCCCAACAACAGAGCCCAGATCGCTACTGTGACTTGTCAGATTTCAGCGGTCGGGAGCCCTTACTGGACTTAGATCGAGGGGATTATGAACTTTCGGAGGATGGCGATTTGCCACAGGAACAACAGGCCTCCTTGGCCTTATTCCCTCCGGGGCTCTTCAAGTCCTTACTTTACAAGGCCCGGTCTGCTGTGGGGTTGGACAGCCCATCTACTTCTGCTGCGGACTCAACGTCTCCGCATATTAACCCATTGTTCGCTGAGTTCACACCAGAGGTAGACTTCGTCCCGGCACCACAACTCTTCTTGGACAATGTCCAAAGACAGTGGAAGGCTCCGGCGTCAGGGCCTATGGCTAACTCGCTCGACCGCAAGCATTTTAATGTGGCTCCAGAGTTAGCCTCGCTTCTCAACGTCCCTATGGTTGATGCTCCAGTTCTTGCCCTTCATACGCGCCGACCACCATGCTGGGCGAGTCAGAGGAGTTGTTGAGGCCGAAAGACAAAAGAACTGAGCAGGCCCTTATCAAGCCCCACCAGGTGGTCGCCTGGGCGATACAGGCTTCTTCATCGGCTTCCTTTTTTGCTCGCTCCTCCTTAATTTGGCTGAGACTCCTCCAGGAACAAATCACGGCATCCAATCTGCGAGCACAGCAGGATTTGAACAAAGTTTTCACTGCCTCTCAGTTTGCGGCGGATGCCTCTCTCCATGCATCCTGTTTTGCTTCCAAGGCTATGGCCGCCTCGGTGGTTGCTAGGCACATGAATTGGCTTTGCCAGTGGCCTGACAACATCTGTCATAAGTGGCGCCTGGCATCAGCCTCTTTCCAGGGACAGACTCTCTTTGGAGAGGCTCTCGACCCGATTCTAGCCGAGACTCAGGATAGGAGAAAAATTCTGCCATCCTTGTCTAGATGGGGCAATTTCCGCCAGTCTCCCTATTCCCGGCGGCCCTTTCGGGCAGCTGACCAGGACTTCAGCTTCTCCCGGCCCCAAGGCAACGCCAGCCTCAAGATAGATCTAGGCAACGCCAGCCTCAAGATAGATCCAGGAGAGGGAGGCAGTTCACGCGAGGGTTCAGAAGCGGAGGAGGGAGCCGCCCCTTCCGCTGTTCCCATTAGTGTTCCGGATGACCCTCCCATTGGAGGTCGCCTGGCCCTTTTCTTCGAGGTGTGGGGAAAGGTCCACCCAGGATAGATGGGTCCTTGAGATTGTCAGTCAGGGTCTCTCTCTAGAATTCCTCTCCATCCCCCCGAGGTCCTTCATCCTTTGACCTGTTTCCAAAGTGCCCTCAAAGAAGGTCCTTATGGATTCGGCTGTCCAGCACCTGCTGAACATTTGAGCCATCCAGCAGGTTCCTCAGGACCAGCTAGGGCAAGGGTTTTATTCCATCCTGTTTGTGGTTCCCAAAGCCTCAGGAGGATGGAGGGCAATTCTGGACCTTAAGCGTCTGAATGGTATATTAAATATAGACGGTTCAAGATGCATTCCTTACAGTCTATCCTGCGGTGTGTAAGACAGGGCGATTTCCTCACTTCCCTGCACCTGACTGAAGCCTACCTGCATATACCGATTAATCATCCTCATCGGCAATATCTCCGGTTTTGCTATGCAGGTAGGCATTTCCAATATAGGGCTCTTCCCTTTGGCCTTTCCTCTGCCCCCCCCCCCGGGTTTTCATGAAGGTGCTAGCGACTGTGGCAGCTCTTCTTAGGTCCTTACCCATGCGTGTCCAGTGTTACCTGGATGACATTTTGGTATAGGCATCCTCTGAACACATTGTGAGGCGTCATCTCCAGGTAACCATTTTAACGCTCCAACAGCACGGGTTCTCCATCAATTTGGAGAAGTGCCACCTCTCCCTGTCTATTTCCCTCCTTCATCTGGGAGCCGTTATAGATACCTTAGAGTGTAGGATTATGACCCTGACGTTATTCTCACCATCCAGGCATCTCGCCGGCCTTCCACGGAAATGATTTACACTGTGATGTGGAATTCCTTCTGTTCCTGGTGCGCAACGGAGGGCTGTTTGCCTTTACAGATACCTCTTCTGAAGGTTCTGAAATTCCTCCAGCAGGGTTTGGTCATGGGACTCTCCCCAAACACACTTCACTGACAGGTGGCGGCCCTGTCTTTGATTCTTTCCTGTGACCAGGTAGACCAGTGGTGGCCAACCTTAAGCATACCATGCACCAATTTTTTCACAGACGAGTTCAGATGCGCCATACAACTCAAGCATGTTTTTTACCTTCTTACTTTCACGTTTGGGGTTGTAAAATAGGGATAGGGGTAGGATCTGCTTTGCTTAAGGGAGGAAAAGGAATAACTCAATCATGCAATTCAATTAATTAATTTATGCCATTTCAAAAGATACATGTTTACTGGAGCACCAATCTACAATAGTTAGAAATAATATCTTGGACGAGAGGGTGATCGCTGTTGTGGACCCCACTGGTGGTGCTACAGCTGCCGAAGAGTCTCATTTGGTGAAGATAACTCTGGACCACAGTTGTTGTATATGATGAGAGAGAGAGAAAGCTCTGAGCGAGATGAAGCACTGAGAGCGAGATCAGCTTGGAACTTGGAGTTGTCTGTTCTCTCTACTCACTAGAAGGGGTCCTGGAATACTTACGCTAGTACACTCAATAAAACACTGCTTCAAACCAGGGGTGCAATGCTCCCGGTTCGCTTTTACCTGTCGGTCGTCAGAGAGCTGATCGCAAAGGCAGTGCGACGCTCCGCCCACGTGCCGGGACACCGCCATTTGAGTTCTTTTACCCTCTGCACATGCACAGAATGCTTTGTGCATGCGCAGTGGGTAAAAGAATTCAAATGGTGGTGTCCCAGCGGGTCGGCGGAGCGTCGTGCTGCCTTCGCGATTGACTCTCCAATGATCAACAGGTAAAAGCGAACCAGGAGCATTTCACCCCTGCAATGAATGTGCCACTTGTAATCATCCAGTGCGCCACGGTTTGACCACCCCTGAGGTAGACTCTCTGGCACAATTTCCTACGGTTTGCAGGTTTTTGCGGGGGGCTTCCAACCTTCGCCTTCCGGTTATCCACCGCTACCCGACCTGGGATCTTCCCAGGGTGTTAGTCTCTGATGGGGCCTTCTTATGAACCGCTGCGATCAGCTAGTCTCAGGTATCTCTCCTACTAGGTTGCCTTCCTGGTGGCAATCACGTCTGCTTGCAGGATCTCTGAGCTCTCTGCACTTTCCATTCAGAAGGACTTGTGTGTTTTCCATTTGGATTGGGTTGTTCTCCAGTTAGACCCTTCGTTCATTCCCAAAGTCAATTCCACCTTTCACAGGGCTCAAGAGCTAGTCTTCCCCAATTTCTGCCCAAACCCGGCTCATCTGATGGAGAGACTTTGGCACACTCTGGGCGTCCAATGGGCCTTACGCATTTGCATTGATTGGACACGCCAGTTCTATAAGACTGAGACGCTTCTAGTGGCCTTTTTGCCGCAATCCTTGGGTCAGAAGGTGTCCTCCATGACCATTGGTCGTTGGATATGCGGAACTATTGCTACTGCTATGTTGTGGCTGGTGGGGATCACAGCCCACTCTACGCGTAGTGCGGCAACATCGGCAGCCTGGGCTTCCCCTTCTCAGTTTATCCGCCACTACAAACTCGATAAGTTCACGTCGGCGGACGCGGGCTTTGGCCGTAGGGTCTTGCAGCGGGTCCATGAGGAGTCTCACTGAATCGGACTTGGACTATTTCCACCCGGGGAACCTTTAGCTTTGGTATGTCCCATCCTGGCTCAACCCACGATGGAGAAGGGGCATTGGTCTTACCTTATACACCTCTTCTCATCAGGTGGAGCTAGCATTCAGCCCCGTCCTTGAGGGGTCCGTTCTGGCATACTCCTCGTTTGTTGTACTGGCGTTGTTGACATTGTTTTTTTCCCCTTGGACTGAATTTTTGCATCCACCTTTTTTGGCGGGTTCAGAAAGGGAAGCCTACATGTTGTTGACTATGCCCAGTTGGTAGCCACGTCGAGTCTGCTTCTTCGGTCTCGTCAAAGCTGGGTCCTAGGAGGGCGGATCCGGCAAAAAGTAACAGACTTGGTCCTCATTCTGAATGGACGAGGACAACCAATCCTGAATGCTGGCTCCACCTGATGAGAAGAGGCATATCAGGTAAGACCAACGTCCCTTCTCTAGACTAGCCAAATCCAAATTCTGCAACCATTCTTCATAAGTTTTAGTCTCCAGGCCTTTAATCATATTAGTTGCTCTTTTTCCTAATTCCACTTTTTCCTTTAATTGAAGTATTTTAAAGGCAAAATATAAAAATTTGCAAAAATTTCTAAACATTTATTTGGAATATCACCATATAAATTAGTTAACTATCCCATATAAATTCTGTAGCTGACATATGTAGACACTTATTTAACTATGAACAATAGGAAGAAAATTCTCTGCACAAGACTTGTCAGCTTGAAATAGAAGTACAAGTGTTCTTACTTGCAATTAAGTATATACTTAATAGTATACTGCAAGTGGGGGAAGGAGTCTGCTAAAAAAAATTAAGAATTTTTTCTCTTCTTATTTTGTGCAATTAAAAAATACCAATGAATTTCATTAAAGAATTCACCATGCACATCAGAGGTATGTTGAAATTTTAAGATTACAGGTACTTTAAAAACAAACTGACTGAGAACAGTTGGGAACAGATAAAATTACATAGAATTACAATTTTATCACACACATTTTATAGGAAAGATTACTTGTACATAGTTCATAGGCAACAGAAAAAATTAAATTCCCAACAATTTCTTTAGAATTTGCTAAACTATACATCTTCCTGATGTGTATTTTTGTAACAGTTAATAGTTAAAAATCGATCATTTGTTTGGGAAATTGCTCTTCACATTCCCTAACATATGGTTGTTTGTCTCATTCTCTCTGTGTACAGATGCAGCAACTAGTTGCAGTAGATCATAATGTACATGTTTGAATTGCATGCTGTAATTGTTTATTTTTAACTGAGTAAATTGTAACAGATGGAGAAACAATGCCTGCTTGTCTAGCCTGGTTTATTTCAAATAATTCTACTCTTTAGGTAAAAAGGCTTCCAGAACAGCTTACAAAATTCAGTTTAATTCCTATCATCAGTATAATAAATTGATGCATTTGGGGCATGATACTAGTAATGCAGGTAGGAGGAAAGTCCTGTGGCACATGTCAATCTCTACACATAATGTTGGCTATATCCCAGCCTTTTGTCAGACTAATGTATAAAATATGCAAAGAACAGTTTTATTGTATTTCATTTAAAGAAAAAGGCCCACATAGAAATGCATCTGTGCATTTTCCCCTGGTATGCTTCTTATTGGTGAATATTTTGAAAGGTAAATTATGCTGCTAAATGTGAAGAGTTCTGAAAACTACTTGAGGGGAAAGTAGTCTTTTTCAAACCCTTAGGACTGTACATTTTTATTTGCATTTCCATCACTTTAATTACTGTTTAAAGAGTTCCCGGGATGATTACACTCAACTATGTTCAAGACATTTCATCCCATTCTTTATATAGAGGAGTGCTAATTAATGTTACCAGTTTTATTATTCTGCAGTAGTTGCAATTAAGGTGCAGCTGGCCAGCGACATCTTATCTTGGGATATGAGTTGCAGCTGTCATTATCTGAAAGCAATTTGATGAGTCGACACAAGAAGTTATGGTGTAAATGTTTATTTGTATGTTTCAGATATCATGGACTCAGTTAACTTCTAAGTTAATTAGTGGGGGCAAACCCTAAAAGTTCTAACAATTAAGAACCTCTGTTAAGGGATTCTGGAACCAGTAGATTATCTCCCAAATTATGCCATTTCATTTTTGCTTTGTAAAGTGGGTAAAAGAGAAGTGTAGTATAATGTATGAATGGACATGATTATGTTGTTATTAATATACTTCTCCTTTATGATCATGTATATTTATATAAATTAAGTATTTATATTTTTAATATTTCCAGGCTAACTTATTTATGGAAATTAACTACTTGCCTTACTCTGTTGAAAAATTTGCTACCGGGTTCCCTGAAAATAAGACCTCCCCCGAAAATAAGACCTAGTGAAGGGATGGGTGTGGCAGCACAGGAGGCAGCCCTTCCTTTCCCCAGTCACCTCATGGAGGCCTGGCCTCTTAATCACCGCCCACGGATCAGCTGAGCCAGCAAGGGCCGGAGCTGCCTCTCATTCTGACTCTCTGCGCAGTCCTCCCAGTGCAATGCTCTGCTGCAGCTTCAGAGCAAACCTCCGCCTTCCCTGCGCAGGATTACAAGGCTGAAGGCTTCGGAGGGAGCATTTTTGCGATATGCATCTGTGCAGAGCTCCCCAAGGATAGAACGATCGGCAGGGAAATGGTGGGGGGAATTTTCCTGCTGATCGGAGCGACGGTGTGTGCCCCTATCTCTGCTCTCCCAGCTGGGGAGCAGGGGGAAGTTAATCTCATGTATAGATGTAGTACCTTGGGCGAGACTTCACCCTCAAGCTCTTCAATGGAGCCTGCTTCCACACCAACGAGCGAGAACCAGTCATTCCAACGTACTGGTCAGGGTGCTGGCAATGGTCCTTCGTTCGCTGCGCTGGTGGTTGTCCCCGGCCACTCAGAAAGGCTGCCTCTTCAAAGAGCCCACCCGAGTGACTATCATCACAGACACTAGTCTGTTCGGGTGGGGAACTCACGCCCAGTCCCAGTTATGTAAAAAATTTAGTTAACAAATATTGAAAAAAATAAGTTATTTGTTACTTAAATTTATTTGCCTAGATAGTCCTATTAAGAAAATATTAGAAATCATATTAGAAATGAAGCCACAATTCTTCTTTCTAGGGATAACTCTAAAACATTTTAACAAAAAAAATACAATTATTTACTAAAACATATGTTCACGACTGCAAGGATGAACTTAGCATAACATTGGAAAAGAGGAACTTTACCAAAGATACCAGATTGGAAACTAAAACTTGGAGAATAATGGCAAAATTAAGACCATATATTTACAACAGAAGTTTAACCAAATGTAACCACATTATGTAACCGCATTATGCAGGAAGGGAAATATAAGTATTTTACAGTATGGTTTTTAAAGAGAAAAGGAACTGTGTAAAGTTCTTTGTTTATAAATAATGTATATCAATCAAAGTACAACAAACAGGAAGTTCAAGAGCAGATATTTATAACGTTTGATATAATAATATTTCTGCATGTATTTATAAAATAAATGCTTGTCTGATTTATGTTTCATTTCTGGTTCTGGCTTGTCTTATGTTTTACAGCCCTGATAGCCATTGGAAGATACAGTATGACAATAGAGACAGTTGATGTGGGATGGTGCAAAGAAATCACAGATCAGGGAGCCACCCAGATTGCTCAGACTAGTAAATCACTCCGATACTTGGGATTGATGAGATGTGATAAGGTAAGAAAAATTGTATAAAAAACCAATATCCCCATGTGTTTTACAAGCCACATTCTTAAATCTATTCAAGCAAGACAGTAAATGCAAGTTCTGTATGTGATCTTTTGGTCCTATCTGGTTGTTTAATATTGATGTTACGATGCTAACATAGTTTTATATAGTTTCACTTTCTGAATTTCCTAATTTCTGACTGATTATTATATATAATTCATTAATCTGTCTAGCTTTAAAATAGAAATCTTAAAATATCCTGTCCCTCAAAAAGACTAAAACATATGACTTTGTAAAAGTCATAATTTTGCCTCACATTTCTTGTTCATAAGTCATCATTTTAAAAACAAGAAGTGTAATATATTTACTTAAGATTACATAATTACAATTTAACCATTATATATTATTAATTTTTCCATACATCATGGACTGTTTCTTGATTATTCAAAAACACATTAAAATATTTCTCCGTTTTACTTTTTTTTTACTTTTAAAAACAGATTGTAGAGATGAAACTTTTAAAAAATTTCTAAGCTAAAGAAACCACTGTTTTGTTACTACGATTTGTTTACAGAGCATACTACTTTACACCTGAATATTTTGTGAGAGGCAGGACAAACAAAGTACAGGTAGTCCTTGATTCAACAGCCACAATTGAAACCAACAACTTGGTTATTAAGGAAAGCTGTCATTAAGTGAAAATGTGACTGTGCTTAGACTCTTATATCTGCATTCCTTTGCTTTATGGACCTGCAAAGATCATAAATGCGAAGATTGGTAGCAAAATTATTTTTTTTTATCATTGTACTGCAAATGGTCACTATACGAGTCAGTTGCTAAATGAAGGCTGCCATTATCTGAGAGTCTTATTTGAGGAATAGTGATAAAAATATCTGCTTAATTCCTAGGCTTTAAGTTACGTCTTCAATTATCTGATCAATTTTACATATTTTTGTGGGTATAATTAAACTTGATTGTACAATAAAAGAAGCTTTTAAAAAAAAGTCTATGTCTTCCCTTGAAGTACTGAAATTTCAGTGACCTTGGTGTTCTAAACAGATTTTAGTATGCCATCACTTAAACCATGTATAATCTATATACAGTATTGTCTGTATTCCTTTAATTGCTTGCCTGTGTTTTCCTGACTTGCCACAAAAAGAACTGCATGCTGAGAAGGGAGACAACTTAGCTAACAAGAATAAGAATCTGTGAGAGTGCTACAGAGCGAGTAGGGAAAACTGTTCTTGATTAATGGGGAAATATATATTGGCTATCTTGATGAGAATGCTGTAAAGTATGGCATAAGAGACACCATTGGGGGTCATTTAACTTGCTTGTTAAACCTCTGTGTGCAAGGGAAAGCTGAATAATAGACATAAAAAGAACAAAATTCAGAAGCTGCATCCTGAATTTAAAATGTTTTAGATGCAATGTTGGCAGCTTAAGAGCTTCATTCCTCTTTCATAGTCAGAAAATAGAGAACTTTTCATCCTTAACTTTTCATATTTCATGCAGAATTCATTTATTTTTCCAACTAATGCTTTTAGAACATCATTACAGTAATATTTGGCAAGTAGGAAAGGTTATTAAATGCCATTGTGTCAAAAAGATGTTCAGCCATGCACTTGGATGAGAAGTACACTTGGGTTCAATTTTTCACCTCTTAACCTTTTCCAAAATATTGAATAATGTTGCTATACCAGATAGACACTTCCCTTTATGTGATATTAACAAGTATGGAAGAAAAACTCATCAACATAATGACTATAAGCAATATGTAGCAAAAAAATTCCAATATTCTCCCCAAAACATTATTTTATGAAATAATCTCCTTGAAGTCTCTTTCATGTGTACTTCATATAAATTTAGAATTACTGTATCCTAACTAGTCCACAGACTCTGCAGAGCTGGCTAATTAAGCCAGCCTCTGCTTAATTCCATTGATTATATAACTGGTTCTAGGCCACAGATTCCACTAGTGGGTATTGCTATTGATCCATTCTATGAAAATAATCAGATTAATTGCTTTTTCATCAAGTTCCATTAGTGTAGTTCTTTTGATTTTCATACAGTTGAAGCAACAACTTTAAGGAACAAAATGGCTTGATAATAATATTAAGTAAAATATTGTTTTATTGTCCTGTCAAGTCATTCTTCCACTAAAGTAGAATGGAAATGCTAATCAAGAAGGGTGGATCTAAGAATTGTATGCTTTTAGCTGTCTGAATGAGTAAGGTTTCTAGGATGAAAATATTGCATGACTCCTAGCCTAGTTGAGAGTAGTATTCTTCTAGGAGAAAATCATTAAATAGAAATGTTTTTTTTAAAGAAGAACAAAAGGCTGGTTCTGTTAATGGAATAAGTGGAACTTCCCATTTACCCTCAAAATCCATTCTGGGACAGATTTTGAGAGTATGTGGAGAAAGAGAAGAAAATAACATTTTGTTTCTGAAAAATTCCATTTGAATATGGGATTTGGAGGTTGTTGAATGATGGGCTCCCACTACTTGTGATGTTTTCAATCTTGCTAGATGTCAAATTTTCTAAGATTCACTGACCTTATCCTAGAAATGTGGAATTACAATGAAATCTGTATTTCGTGAATTTTTCATGCCTAATATTTATCATTTAATCAAAATGAATGTAATTACATGTGTGTTTATTCAAAAGTAAAACATTTATATATTTTTAATTATTTAAAATGTTGTTCAAAAGAAAGTACAAAACTGTGATTAGCAAGATGTAAATGGCAATATAACCAAACATATAATGAACATACTTATATATGAACCATACTTATATCTTCATTTCAAAATAGGAAACAGTTTAGAATTTTCAAAAGAACATGACATGATTATTGTTAAATTTATTGTCTTCCATTAGTGCACACACATTCACTGCCTAACACAGCTATGATTAAATATATATTTATTTTAAACCTTAAAAATAGAAAGTGGAATTGTCCCAAACAAAGCACCAGCTTGCAGCTTCATTAAATAAATAATTCTAGTAGCTTCCATGAGCCCCAAATGTTAGAAAATATTAATTGAAAAATGTCTACAGTTATGTCCCAATGTAATCTAATTAGGCTTGGTTTGACTGTTCTTTCCCAGCTGCATTAAAATATACATACAGACTGCATAGGGGACAAGGCTTAAATTTTTCTGTAAAATGAACCTAAGGGATATCCCATTTGGCTGAACACTGATACACTGACATATTCTGTAATATTACTAAAAGGCATAAATAATTATTAAGAAATAGTAAACATTAAATAATAATTATGAAGAATTGTGTAGGTAACATAAAATGTTTCTTCCTATTATGTCAAATAAAAATGGTTTTCACAATATTTTTGGCTCAAAAATTGAAATGATAACTTTTGAATTTAAGAAAAGATGTTTTCTTTTCCTAAGTATATAGCATCTATTCCCCACATACACCTACACATTCATATGAATAGCTATAATTTGCAGAAAACAAGTAGCTTCATAATTGATTCCCTGAATTTTTGAAATTTTATATGTAATTGGATATCTGATACTTAAAACTCACACAATCCTATTAGGCAATTTACTTCAATGCTTTCATCCACTTTAATCCTCCATCATGCTGCTTTATTTTAAATTTAGATCTGCAACATTAGCTTTTTAAAAAAGAGAAGAAAAGATTTTTAAGAAAAAGGTGAAATTGTCTAAAGGTGGTTGCTAAATTAGCTAATTAATCCCCATATTATTAATAAAAATCATAAAAAGAAAGAACTTTTCAGTACATATTTAGCTGAGTTTAATGCAGCATTAAAAGTTTTGTATAAGTGGTTTATCAAGTCTGATGTAGGAGTACAAATAATTACTATTACTATATATATAATTTTATTCTACTGGGGCAGTTAGTTACATGTACAGGTTGTATTAGTAATGTTCTATTAGTAACTTTTTCCAATTTATTAGTTTAATACTAGTACAGTATTTCTAGTTTAACATTTCACCCTTACTCAGTTTTGTAATATGGGAGCTATACCTTTCAAACAACAGGGTACCATATGGATCAGGTGATTGAACTAGCCACTTGGGAACGAGTTAAACTGTGAGCGAAACAACCCCTTCGTTTATTATTTTGCATACAGACCTTGGTGGTGTTTATGGCAGAACATGGAAATTATTATCTACTTCACAAGAATAATATATAAGAAATGGGTCTGAGTAAATTCACTTTGACAAAAGTAATGCATCAGTATTCAGGTAGATGCTAGCCTTGCAAGGTGCCATCACTTAGTCCACTTTTGTTGTTATTAATCCATAATTCAGACTGAAGCACATTGTCTGCCTTAACACTTAGAAAATCCAGGATGCAAATGTTTTTCTGTGACTGTATTATTCAACTACCCCTAAGCCCTCAGCACTGAGGTAATCACTGAAACTCTGTGGAACATCTCAGCTGAATAGATCAAGTGCCTAGCACTTCACACAGAATGATTTCACAAACCTTTTATTATGTTGTAGCTACAGGCAGGAATTATAATTAGGCCACCTGAGAATGTTATTCATTCAACTATTAAGTTAAAAAATATACTTAAAAATAATTGAGAAAATAATACTCAGAATATAGTACACATAAACTTGTTAAAACCATTGAAAAGAAAGGAGATGGGCATATGAAAGGTTTCTAAACAGTGGAAATCTGAATAGTGGATATAGTGAATTTGATATTTTAAGCATATAAATAGTTCACCAGGATTATTTGTTTGTTTGTCAAATTTGTATAGCTGACCATCTCCTTACCAGACTCCATTCCAAAAAATAAAATTAGCAAAAACAATATAATGTCATATAAAATCATAAAACAAAATTGATATATTGTAATATTTGATATTACAATCAGGTTCTGGAATAAGAATATGGTTTGGTTTTGTCTGTGAATTGTAGAATTTCCATAATTACCACCAGTGCTTTTATCTGATATACATGGCCAATTTTGGGCTGAGTTCATAAAATAGTTTATTTTGGTCTTTATATTATCCATTGCTGTCTGTTGCCACAAGTCCCATAAATTCAGGTTTTTGTATTAGTTCCAAGAAAATAAGATGATATTCATTATTATCCATCAGGTTGAAGGATGGGATAGAGCCAAATCTTAAAGCTCGCAGTTATGAACCATACACATGACATGCTAATTGATACATTTGCTCTCTGATACTGGATAACAGTAGGAGATTCTAGACAAATTTGATAACCAGAATTTCCAATATTAAATTCTCCCAATAAAGTTTTATTTAGTGTGTTACAACTGCTTGTTGCAACTAGTATTTGGTTTGGTCTGGTCTTTTGCTATGAAAGAACATCCAAGTAAGACAACCCACATTCATCCTCTGCACTAACTACTACAATTGCTTCCTATTGGCGGTGGGAGCTGGGGATGGAAATACATATACATTACATTATTCTAAGGAGGAGTGGGGCAGTCAGTTTTATGTAAAGCACAGAAAATGTTAAAGACATGAGTTTAAAAAAGGAAATACAACTAAATCTAGTTCACCAAAACTATTCACTGTACTTATACCTTTCTATCCTTACAAACTATCCTTGATTCCATCACTTATATGCATCACTTCATATATATTGTCTTTTATTGTTTACAAATTTCATTGATTTTGAGGATTTCACCATTTAATATGATTTTTTTCAGTCTTACCTTTCCCCTCTTCCTTAATATATTTTCCCTCATTTACTCATCCTATATTACCAAATCACCTTAATGTACTTCTTTTGTACTTGTCATTCACTTTTGCATTCAATCCACATTCATTCAATACCCATTCATATTTCTTTCTGCTTTATTAGACACACACTTTCTAAGTAGCCTATTCCCACTGCATTCAGCTTTTATTTATCTTCTGACATACAAAGTACACAGAACAATGTGCTTGTATATATCAATTTTTGCTTCTTTTGAGAAACATTCCTTGCAACAGACCAATTACCATTCTGCCAACATTTTTATTTTCATCACAAGCACTCTTCATTCTCTCTGCCTCTTTTAATTTAACCATTCTTTGTTGTTCTGACCATGTTCTTTGCAACTTGAGTGGACATTTTTTCTTTAGAACTCAGAACAAATGATCACATTCCAGTTCTACTGAACTCTTCTATGATTGTTTTGAAAAAAGAAAGCCTGCAATAAAATCGTACGGGATCCTGGATAATTTTATTCAGCAAGTAGGGCAAGGTTGATATGTATCACCTTTCAATAATTCCCAGCATGACATATCCCATCACCAGCTTACTCTTCTGGCCACTCAGGGCCTTCTTTTTCTCCCTTGCCCTCACCAATTCAAATTACTGATGTGCTCTTTCATGTCCCTCTTCCCTACTAAAGTGTCAACAATAAACACAGCATAGCACATCCCACTGGCCTATCCACTTCCTAGTGTCTGCCCTCCCTCTCTTCAGCTATTGGTATATTTGGATTTTTCCCTCAGTTACACTCCACTCCCAAAACTCTTTTGCTCAGAATTTAATTTCATCTTGTATAAAGAACAAAACATCCAAAACAAGTGTTTGGGTTCATGCAAAATGCATTGTTCGGTGTACATAATAGTTGATGTATATAACATTTTGAAAATCCTCATTTTCAGCTATTTTTTTCCTATTTTTTCTCATCCATATTTTTATAACAGGATGCTATCTCTTAAGTTTTAGAGCATTTTAGCCAATATTCCACCCATTCAACCTAAACCCAATTTTATCTGAAATATGCTCACACTATTCTATGCAAGATCTCTAATTTAGAAACTACTTTGCAAACCAGGAGATCATTGCATATATTCTATCAACCGTTAGATAAGACACAATGTTGTGATACTTACTCAGGATGATCATATAGTTTGTAGGCCTAAGTAATTAACATCTCTTTACCTTTTCAACTATTATGTATGATAGGGCGCGCGCGCGCACACACACACACACAAGTAATATAGTAGTTAAAATACTGCTCAGTGTACAAAAGTATCATGTTTTCATAGAAGTCTGGGAGTTGCAGTCTCAACAGCTGGAAGATGCCAACATTGACAAAGGCTAATATAGGCCTTATGTGATCATCCGCATATTGCAATAACATTTCTGGTCAGTTTTAAAATATGATTTACTGATATGTCTGAGCTGCCATAGAGCTTGTACGACTACAGATTTCATTCTGATTGATTAAAAGGCACTTCCTGTTTTTTAGACACATTCAGTGTTGCTATAATGTAGTTGTTTACAAAAGTGTTTAGAGCGTGCAGGGTCTCTGTGTACTTGAAATAGAAGTTAAACCTATTTTCTATCCAAGTTGCTCTTCAGTTGACAAATCTCCCAATGAAGATTGAATGTTTCTATTATCAAAGCAGAAGAACTGTAGATTAAACCCGTCATTTATCCCTGTCATAAAATGCAATCACTGTTCATTCTCTGCACTGCCTAGCACAATTGCTTCAGTTTGGTGTTTGCTCAGAGCAGTGGGACTGGGGGGAGGGAAGACGACAGGAGAGGAAATAACAATAGTAAAGAGATATTTGAAGAATGTCTGTTGTTGTTCTTTAACATGCCCTCGCCCAAGGATTTTAAGACAATTAAATATATATATATGGTAAGAATGGAAAATGCCTTAGTTATGTAAATTTATTTTAGTTCAACACTGGACTCAATGAAGACGTATAAAGTGAACAATTCTAACAGAGGAGCACTGTTAAGAGTATTTAAATTAAATATTGATGCATTTTAAAATTCAATAAAAAATTCTAAGGAAAGTTACCTAGAAGTCATGTTCTTAGGTTAATCTTGGTTTTTTTTTAATCTAAAGAATGATGGAAGCTGTCTGGCTCTGTGATATGAACTACAATCAGCTTAAAAATAATTGACAAATTAATCCCTTCACAGCACCGCAGTTGTAGAGATGTTAAGTTTAATTAGGCCTTATTGATTGCTTTGTATGAACGAGGAATAAAGGTAATATCTCTGGTTAAGGTCTAGCACAGATATTTCTAACCTTCTAAGCTGTACATTTTAATTATTGATTGTGACGATTGCGGTTATTACAGAGGGAAGACTTTAATTCTTTCACAATGAGAAATGTGGGAGAGGGGCAAAATTGTCCTCCCTTCCCATGAAGATATGGGTTTTTCATTGAAAACTAAAAAATATATGATTCAGATTCATATATTCAGATTCATAGTTACCTTTTGCTTGAATGTTGTAACAATACAGCCTGTCTAGACAATATTACAATCACTGTGAAGGATAAGATTCAGAGTTTAAAGACATTTTTCTACCCAGTATTGCTGCTGGAAGCCTAAGTGGCTGCTATATTACCCATTTTCATGTTGTTGTGCCCCTTTCTGGAGAGGTTAGTTCTGATTACAGTGGATCAAAGTGTTATTGCAATGAGTTTTACCTGAAGATGCAATTAAAGAGTGTTCAGAAACCCCAACACATCTAAAATGTAGTGGACAAATTGTCTTTTAATACAATTATACTACATCAACCTTGTTCCAAATACTTTGACTTCAGGTGGGAGCGCAATTCAAGATTCTGGTTCTTGTGGTCCAATATATGTACAGTATTTTTCGGAGTATAAGACGCACCTTTTTACCCCCAGAGGGTGAAAACTTGGGTGCGTCTTATACACCGAATGTAGACCCAGCCACCCCCACCCTTTGGCCTCTGTCTTCCAGCAATTTACCTGCTTGCAGGAAAGAGGGAAGAGCCTTTAAAGCAAAGCAAGTCAGTAGCAGTTTCCTGACGAACAGCTGATTAGGTTTGCCACGTGGAAAAATGAAAGTGAAACTAACTGCAAAGAGGCAAATAGCTGGGAGAGATTAGACACGCAGGTTTTTATTTTTGCTGAACTGGCTGCAAAGGGGTTAGTGAATAACTATAAATGTCTGTAGAATGTTCAAATTATTAGACTTATTTTTAAAAGACTGCTTTATTATTGTTCTAGAGCCAGGGGTCTCCAACCTTGGCAACTTTAAGACTTGTGGACTTCAACTCCCAGAATTCCACAGCCAGCTTTGTTAGCTTTGCTGGCTGTGGAATTCTGGGAGTTGAAGTCCACAAGTCTTAAAGTTGCCAAGGTTGGAGATCCCTGTAAATCTAGACAACTTAACAAAATAAAGAAGCTTTTTAAAATAAATGCTTGCTCTGAAGAGGCCCAATGCTATTGTATCTTCTTTTAAATAATAGAGAATAATGTATACTTCCAGAAATTTTAATTAATTTTAACAGCTCTGTACAAGTATAGTATGAAATGTAACAGTGTCCTGTTTAGTATTAGAGTTTAGTTACCCTGGAGTAGATCTATTTAAATAATTGGGAGGAGTTAGTGTGACTACATTTAAGAAAACTTTCTGGCATAATGTACATTTCTCCAATTCTTTGCTATTTCTATGGGTCAGGCACACATGCACAGAAATACACAGCAAACAGTGTATATCATCTGTGCTGTTTGCTGTTTGCCAAATTGCTTGGAGGCAGAGGCCTTTTTTCCTTGTTTTCCTCCCCCAAAACTAAGGTGCGTCTTATACTCCGAAAAATACGGTACCTTCATTCTTATGAACCTATTACGCTCATGTTCTTTCTAAGGCTCTGGGCCCATTTTCGCTGAACAGCCCACTCTCAGCCTCTCACCAAACCTACCCATGCCCATACTTATTCATACTTTGGAGCTTATTTGCTTGGGATGTTAGACTTGTTTTACTTTTATTTCATTTTAGGCAAATTATTAATGCTGTGAAGGATATTGCTCCAAAAGATTTTCTGATAATTTTAAATATGAACAATTCTGTATTTGAAAGATAGCCATTCTCTTGTTCTTGTTTAGAGTGAGATTAAAAGACAATATTTGCTATTTGTAATAAATAATACATAAAATTATTTCTTTTACATGTAGGTGAGTGAAGTTACTGTGGAACAACTGGTACAGCAACACCCACATATCACCTTCAGTACAGTGCTACAAGATTGCAAGCGGACCTTGGAACGGGCATACCAGATGGGTTGGATACCCAGTATGTCCAGTGCCTCTTAACTCATGCTATGGCATTAAAAAAGGAGATTTAAACTGAACAAGTGAAAATGGTTAAGGGTTTTTCATTAATATTTCTTGGTTTTTATTAAATATATGTTTGGTGTATGTATATGCAAGAGAGAGAGCATGAGAGACATGGCAAATGTCTATTCAGTCTTAATGGAAATATCAGAAGAAAAATATGGTCAGATATATTTAATTTTTCTGAAATGTTGATTTGTCAATTTAAAATCTGCAAATCAGTAAGATTTTGCAGAGAGCTTGCCCTTTTTTTGTAAATTGAATGTTTACACAAACTAGACTACTGTTTGGATGTTTTTTCCCAAGGTATATGTTCATGATAGAAACAATTATTTAGAGATGCATTATAAGATTTTGTTTGTTTGTTGTTTAAGAGCTTTGGGTTTTAACTTCTCAAGTGGGTTTCTTCTAGTTCTAAGGTTAGTTTCAGCAATGCAATATGTTGTTACGCCTTTTTGTTTCATGCTATTTCTTTATTATTAATAGTTCATAGTTCTTTTTAATTTGTAAGTTACAACTCCTTTCCCAAACTCCCCTTAAATTAGAAGTAATAGATAATCTTAAATCAGATTATCAAAATATTGCTAACCTCTTGTGCGTTTTTGAAATGCACATTTATGAAAATCTACAAAGGTACAAAAATATAACATTTTTTATGATAAATTTTATTTTGAATGGAATCTTTAATAAATGCTGGACATAAGCATAATGGCAATTTAAGCAGACTATCTGACTGGTGTCTATTGGTTCTACTAAAATAATATTTTTCAGTTGCTTGTGAATGTATGTATTTAAGTGGATATTCCTTGATTACATTTCTACATCTTTCACACTTTCCAGTTTTGTACATCTTCATTTTAATTTTCAGCACTTTTTATTATTTAGATCTGTGAAAAATATCTAAAGATTCAGGATTTCTCAGTGTGTAAAGAAACCTCAGACTTGCATTTCCTGTATGCTTCTGCAGCATCTCAAGGGAGAAGGAAAGAAACATCTGCCTCCACTTATAACTTCCTGTTATATCTAAATCTGCAGGATTTGTAGTTAATTGAAAGTACGGTTAAGTCAAACAAGTCAAAATCAAACTATAGTATCTGTTTATGGGCTATTTCTTTATATATAATTTAAACAAAGATGTTTGGAGATGTATTTCTCCAAAAAATGTTCATAATTTATTTTTATTTTTATGAATTGTTTTGCTCTCTTTCTATGATGCTCACCTGCTCTGTGATTCAGATCTGATGTTCATAATGCATTTTTATAAAGCATTCTCTCATCCATGCCAATATGGTAACTTTTTCAAAATACATGGAAACTCCTGTAGGAAGTATGCAAGTCTATTCATGGGCCTTGGATTTGAGTAAAAATGTTTGCATGTGTTAACTACTTGTGTTAACAAATTAGGCCATGCTCATAAATATCTTTATGCTGTCATTCACTCAGGTTTACAACTATAATGATAAGTTATAATGAGATATGTAATCTCAGATGGAATCTTAACAACTTTAAAAAAACGACAGCATATAAAACCACTTGCTCAAAATAATCTTTGTATGACCATGTATCTGCATTCATGTTAACCATAAAGCACCATACTGATGTAAATCACCCCATAGTAAGAAGTTTATTATCCCACCATGTTATATAATCCTAGGAATAAATTTTATGGAATTCAATCTGGCCAAATGTGTATAGAATGACATTGTTATTCTTCATTCAACATAGAATATCAAATGCTGCAGTAAGGTAAAGAGAAGATTTTGGTAACATTAAATACTTGGTACTGACTGTTGTAAAATCTTTTTTTGATGAGAAATTTTTATCTAGAATCAGAGTTTCATTTTAGTGAGGCATACTAGTTATTTCTTTATCTATCAAATTTCTACACCGTTCATTTCACATAAGTAACTCTTGGTGATTTACAAACAACCTAATAAAACAATTAAAATATGACTAACAGCAAAGTTAAAAACACAGTTAAAACCAAAATTAAAATTTATAAGTTAACGGTGAAAATTAAAGTTTAAAAATTCACAAGGCTAAAAGGTTAACTAGACTGAGGGAGAACCCCCAAGCCTCCAGACATTCCCAGGGTTGCATAACTATCTTAAATCCTCATGCTTAGTGGCACAGCCAAGAAAACCAGAACAGTGGGGTCTCACCTTACCTTTGGGCTAAAATGTTCCAGGAGGCAAGGGAAACAGCAAAAAAGACCATCTTCCTAGATCTTGCCAGTCAGAATTCTGTAACTGACAGGATTCACAGCATGCCTTCCCTGTTTGACCAGGTAGGATGGTTGATGTAATTGTGACAAGAAGGTACCTTAGATACCCTTGTCCCATGCCATGACGGATTTTAAAGGTGATAACCATACTTTGAATTGGACCCAGAAGCCAACTGGCACTCAGCACAGCTGACATAGCAGAGATATTGCATGTGCCACACTAGCCCAGAACTGCTCACACCACTACATTTTGCACCAGTTGCAGCTTCCAGATAGTCTTCAAGAGTAGCCTCATGTAGAGCGCATTGCAGCAGTCCATCTGGAAGATAACCAGGGCATGAGTGTTTGAAGGGCTCCTCAGTCCAGGAAAGGGAATTAACTGGGTACACACCCAAACTTTAGCAAAGGCTCTCCATTCTCGGCTGCTATCTACTAAGGCAGTGATGGCAAACCTTTTTTTGTTTGCGTGGCCAAAGGGTGTGTGTGCGCGCGCTAGCACGCAAGCACGTGCCCACACCCATTCCCTCCCCCCACGCGTGTGCACCCCCCACGCTGCCCCCTGTGCATGCACACAACCCTCAGTGAAGCCTGGGACGGTAAAACAGCCCAATGGGCAAACTGGAAGTTTGGAAAAACAGACTTCCTGTTTACCCGTTGGGCCATTTTTTGCACTCCATGGCTTCAGGAAGCTTCCCTGAAGCCTCCAGTGTGTGAAAAACAGCACAACGGGCAAACCGGAAGTCTGTTTTTCCAAACTTCTGGTTTGCTCATTGGGCCGTTTTTTGCACTCCGGGGCTTCAGTGAAGCTTCCCTGAAGCCTCCGGAGGGTGAAATGGCCTTCCTCAAGGCCAAAAATCAGGAGCTGACATAGGGCAACGCCTCATGTGCCCTCCGATATGGCTCTGCATGCCACCTGTGGCACGCATGCCATAGGTTCGCCATCACTGTACTAAGGAATCAAATGCTTCCCTATCATTTATAGTTAAATTGGATAATTTTCATATTTTATTGCATCTGATAGTATCAGTATTCTATTATTATTATTATATGAATTCCCCTGACTCCCCAAATTGATCAACTGAATATAGATAGAAAATCACTATAATATATACATGAGAAGGTTATTTTTATGCATATTAGACTACTATGAAAGGTTACATTTGAGGATAATTGACAAAGGCACACTGAAAACAGAATAGTAGATAACCTTTAGAATGTAAGAAATTAATAAAGGATTTTTTTAGATGTAACACTGAATTTGTTTTTTAAAGGTTAGCGCATTTTAATCAATAATCTCAAATATTCAAAATTGACCTGAAAGTTGTCATTTTTCTCAAAATGTCTGGCTAAACCAGAAGACTTCAGGCAAAATAATTTGGAAAATAGGATTTATATTTTTGGTCTTGTTTCTTTTTTAGAGACTCTGAATTGTGATAAATCTCACTAATACAATTTTTTCAAGGAAAATGTTTCATTTTCCTTCTTTGATGCAAGTACTAAAAAGGGATAAAAATAGTGACTTAAGTATTATAATATTCATTTTGAAAATTACTTAATGGTATGTAATAAGTAATTTTGTAAGATCTTACCCAATACAATATATGTAGAAATTATACAAGAGGTCCCTGAAGTTGAAATAAATTGTGACTGTGCCTATACAAGCTTTCAACAAACACTTATCAAAGTGGAATCACAATGAAAGTGAGATTTTTACCAACTATAGAAGTTTTGCACCAGCAATGACTAATGATAAAATATGTTAGTGTAGCTTCAGCTTTATAACAGATTCTGAAATAAAAACACTGCCCTAATAGAAATATTTATATGCAAATTTTACATAGTAGGTATGATTAGTGGAAAGGAACATGTACTTAACTCTAAATGTCTGTCAGAATTAAAGCTTTTATTTAAACCTATAATTTTCCCTACTGTAACAATCATCTACTCCTATATCATTTCTCTGTAGCAGAGTTTCACACTGAGAATTGGCATGGGGTTAACAACTAGGTGCAGACTGAGTAAGAAACAGAGTTTTATGTGCACACATGGATCAATAAATCGTCCATATTCTTACCATTCATTCAAAACAGTATCAGAATACCATCTAATGACTAATCCAGCTTTGACTCATGCTTTGGAATCATAGCTTCAGTTGAATATGCTCATAGCCACCAATGTCACATATGTTGAACAATTTGAGTGCAATCCAAATAACATCTACAATCTCAAAACTCGCACACCGTATGGCTGCTCTTGTGGAATAGGATAAACTTAGACAGGATTTTTGTTAAAAAAAAATCAGGACAGTGATGTTGGAGTGGTTTGATACTGGAATCATGAACTGAAAAATAGCATGTTTAGAATTAAAGTGGAAAAATAAATCATTGGTAGAACAATATAGTGCGAAATATTCTGTAACCATCTACACCGTGTGCACAATTATTAGGCAAGTTGTATTTTTTAAGGATTAATTTTTATTATTGAACAACTAAAGTGCTCTTGGTCAATCCAAAATGTTAAGAAACTGCAAATCTGAATATTGAAGAAAGTAAAAGTGAGGTTTGGGCTTTGTTAGGAGAATATCTATGTGTGCACGATTATTGGGCAATTATTACTGTGCAGAATTATTATGCAACCAAATGAAAAATTTTCCCGTCTTGTTTATTTGCATCTGTTAAAGTGAGAATAATAAACAGCTCAAAATTTACAAATAAACATTTCTGACATTTAAAAAAAAATCAACATAGGTGACCAATATAGCCACCCTTTTCAATAACAATCATAAGCCTTCCATTCATCGAGTCTGGCAGTTTCTTGATCTGTTGACCATCAACTGTTTGTGCAGCAGCAACTACAGCCTCCCAGACCTATTCAGAGAGGGGTGCTGTTTTCCTTCACCATAAATCTTCTGCTTTAGAAGGGCCTACAAGTTCTCAATAGGGTTTAGATCAGGTGAGGAAGGGGGCCCTATCATTATTCTTTCATCCTTAAGGCCTTTACTGGCTAGCCACATAGTGGAATACTTCGATGCATGCGATGGAGCATTGTCCTGCATAAAAATCATGGTCTTCTTGAAAGATGCAGACTTTTTCCTGTACCATTGCTTGAAGAAAGTGTCTTCTAAAAGCTGGCAGTAGGTTTGGGAGTTGATTTTGAATCCATCTTCAACCCGAAAAGGTCCAACTAGCTTACCTTTAATAATACTAGTGCATGCCAGTACCCCACCTCCACCTTGCTGGCGTCTGAGTCGAAGTGGAGCTCTGGCCATTACTGATCCAGTCATGGGCCCATCCATCTAGTCTGTCAAGAGTCACTCTCATCAGTCCATAGCACCTTTGAAAAAACTGTCTTCAGATATTTCTTGACTCAGTCTTGCCGTTTCAACTTATGTGTCTTGTTCAGTGGTGGCTGAGTTTCAACCTTTCTTACATGTCTCTATTGGCCATGTCTCTGAGCACTTGTACTTCTGGGCACTCCAGGTATGTTGCAGTTCTGGAATATGACAGCACTGGGGGATAATGGGTTCCTGGTAGCTTCACATTTGATTCTTTTCACATCTTTGGCAGTTAATGTGTGTCTTTTTTTCTCAACACATTTCTTGTGAACCTGTTGCCTATTTGCAACAAAATGTTTGATGGTTCTGTGATCACGTCCCAATATCTTAGCAATTTCAAGAGTGCCACATCCCTCTGAAAGACTTTTTACAATTTTTGACTTTTCAGAATCAGTTAAATCTCTTTTTTGGTCCATTTTGCCTGAGGAAAAGAAGCTGCCTAATAATTATGCACACCTTGATATAAGGTGTTGATCTCCTTAGGCCACACCCCCATTACACAAATACACATCACTAATATGCTTATATCCAATAAGCATTCAAATGCACACAGCTTGTAGATGGAAAATATACATAAAAATGATGATATGGTAAAATACTCACTTGCCTAATAATTGTGCACATAGTGTATGTATTAACAGTGTATCTTCAAAGAGTGTATTAAAGGCAAAAAAAACCCCAAAACTATTTTGTATGAAGCACTCAAGCATGAGTTCAAAAAGCTAATTTTAAAAAATAACAAAGAAATTAATATTTAACATATGGTTCAACACTGTTTTATATATATATTCAATATTGAGAGAGAGAGAGAAAAATCCCTTTTTATGTTGCGTTTTACATGACCATTGGACCTTCCCACTGCAAGTTACTAGGCTAGCTTAGGCATTCTGAAAGCCTCAAAGTTAATTTATAATTAATCAAACAATATATTAATATTTCAGACTAATGATACAAAGACACCAAGTACTAAGCAATTGATAAAGAGGTAATATGCAAAGCAACAGTTTATCTAATGTAATGTGCTAAATTACTACATTGCTATTTCTTAATAGTAATGTAGGCATTTTGTACATTATATTAGATACACTGTTATTAAACAATCCCCCAAAAATTCAGATATTCTTTTGATTTTATTGGGATGAATTTAAATTTTCTTCAAATGTCCTATTTGAGACTTTCAGTGGGTCCTGTCATCTTTAAGTAAACCAACTTGATATTTTTTTTTGTTCATTTTAATCATAACATTTGAAGTTGAAAATGTGAATATTTGAATTAGCTAACCAAATATATGTGCACTGTGTGTATTCGTGAGTTTATAGGCCTAAGATTCCTCAGACGGCATTAACAAGCTCAGGAGTGATTGATTGACTGATTTGGTATTAAAGCAAAGGGAAGCACATGTAACTGTATAGTAACGTCTGCCAAGTAATTTCAAAGTAACATAAGGAATGAGACCATTGTTCCCTGCAACCTTCTGGTATTATTTATTTATTTATTCCAACAAGGGGATGCCATAAAATAAGAAAAAGTCAAGCAGGAGTTATTTTATATGTCAATATATACAAAAGTTCAGCAAAACACTAAAACTTTCTTCTATGATTTTCCTGTCATGGATCAGACCAGATCAATGGGAAATACTTGGTGACTCAGCAGTTGTTTATGAAGATTGATATCAACCCTGCAGTGACATTTTATTTATGTTTAAAAATTACGTAGGCTGAAAGCAAAGCAATTTGAAGGGAACTGTAAGAATATGAGGTGCCAATATTCAACATATTAGATTTGTAAATATCACAACATATTTATTCAAAAATATGAGAAATGTCTGACTATATGATGTCATAAATATTAGTCAGTAAAGTAACAGCTGACTGCTGTCTCGAGATGAGTTGAGATAAATCTCAAGTAGTTTCTGAAGCATTAGAAACATTTACTGTAGCAAACTAGAAAAGATAATTTGAAAGATTTTGCAAAATCATCTGTAGTACACACTAGTTTGGATGTATTTACTGAGGTATCTGTAAGACCAATTTTTTTTGAGGCATTGATTTGTTGTTGATGTTGAACACTAGGACTGTCTGCAATAAGACCACATCCATTCATAACTGCGACTTTAGGCTAATCCAGTCAAGGTTCCAAGGCATGCTCTTGTTTGGTTACTGGGAGAGGTTTGATCATGGAACTCTTGAGAAAGTAGTCATTCAAACTGGTACTGTTAAACCAGCTACCTGTTAGATTCATGTTCCTCCTGATTTGTGAAGGCTATTCAGAAACTAACATGCAACTCGGCCCATGGAATGGTGCTGGTCTCTCCCAGTTCTGAAGGGGGCAGTGGATCCAACTGTCCTGAACAACTTTCATCCAACACTCTTTTTTTTAAAGGATAATTGTTGAGAAGATGGTTGGTTGCAGTTGCAAAAGATCTTGGAAGAAATGGATTATCTGGATTCTTTTCAGTTGGGTTTCAACCCTGGACACAATACAGAGATGATTATGGTGGAGCTGAGATTGGGTAAAGCAGGGCCTGGCTCTTTAACCTTTCGATAGTGTTTGATACCATCAACGGGGGTATTTTTCTGGACCAGCTGTGAGGAGTCAGAATAGGAAATATGGTGTAATGATAGTTGCCCTAATTTCTATATGACTAATTCCAGTCAGTGTTGGTAGGAGTAAAGAGGATAAGCCTAAAGCCCCTGATCTGAGGATGCCTCATGGCTCAACACTATCTTCCTTTTTGTTTAGCATTTACATGAGGCTGCTGGGGAAAACCATAATCAGTATGCTGATGATGCTCATAAGACATGTTAAATTTTTCAACTTTCAATTTCCAACCATCAGGGGTGCTCAAAAGTTGTGACATACCTTGGACATTGTAAAGATATTTTGGTTACTTTAATATAATTTAGATGTGCTTGGTAAATAACTACATAAATATAACTTTTTAGACTAGCAATTCCCCAGCAAACAATTCAGACCAGCAATTCCCCAGTACCATCAAAGAAGAACATTATTTTGTGTGCAGTGAGCCAGGTGGAAGATATCTTTACCATTTCACTCCAGAGAAAGGCTCAAAAACAGGAAAACCTGCTCGAGTGATTGCAAATAATCTGGTGTATTTCATGAAGAAGAAAAGCATTGACAAAAGCTTGAAGGCCATTGGAGGAGATTCTACGAACGTTAATACTGGCTATGAAGGTGGTGCCATGCACTGGGTAGATCATCCACTTGCTGGAACTGATTGACTGGTCTGAAGGTGTATATGAGCCACCTTTGACGTACAATAAAGCAGAAATAAAGAAGTTCATTGATGAACTAATGCAAGTACCACAGTGGCCCTGTCATGCCCAATCAATAGAGAGATGTGTGAAACAGGTCACAGAGGCAGCAAGCAGAGTGTATACACATGAGAAACATGAGGGTTATATCTGAGGCCAAGAAGCAAGTCAGCGGCAGATGTCAAAGAACAAATCAAAACAAGACTAGATGAAACTCGCTTAAACATTTTTGGAACTCAGATAATTGCATTCCGATGTTAGTTTAGGATTGCATGGATTATTTTTTGCTTAGCTAGATAAGATTCATGCAGAAAAAAACTTTAATTTTTGTAGCACTATGATCAGACGTGGATTTACCATACAAAGTTAAATATTGTGCAATTGCAAAAATAACAGCAGATTTGAATTCTTGGTGTGAAAACACATTTTTATTACCCCTCACTGAACATTGCAAAAATTAATTTTCACCCCATTAAATGACACGCCCTAATGCTCAGTTGTACATCTTAAACCCATCTGACTAAATTATGCTCTCAAGGTCTTGTCCCAAAGCCTGAAAATTATAAAAATCTGGGTAGAGATGAACAGACTCGGGATCAACCCTAGCAACACCAAGTGGCTGGGGATCATCAGGTGTTGGCCCTTAACAAAATGCACATTTTGGATCAAGAAGCATTTCTCACTGTCACTCATGACTTGCTCATCTTGTTTTTGGACAATTGCAGTGCTTTATATATGGTTCTATCCTTAAACATCATATGGAAGCTATAGTTGATCCTGAATGTGGCAGCACACAAGCAGTGATGGGAATGACTCACTATGCACATATAACAGGCTGCTATTAGAACTTCACTGGTTATCAGTTGGATTCTGAAGACAATTCAAGGTGCTGGGTGTTATAAAACCATACATGGTATAGGATCTATCCATCTCCCATAATGTGTGCTGTGACAAAGTTGGCTTGCTTTCAGTGCCAACGGTTAAATCGGTGTGATTTTGTGCAGTCTCATGTCCATTGAAGCAGGGCCATAAAGTTATGGTGGCAGGTTTTAAAAAAACAAACCTAGTACTGGCCTTTAAATGAAGTGTTGCTGCACAGTACCCTTGTCGTGGTCAGATCATTTCCTTCTGAGGCTGGATTTCATGGCACCACTCCTCCACCGCAAGGAGGCGGGACCGATTAAGTGGTTCCGCCCCAGGCGCCTAATGGAATCTGAGGGATTTCAGAGGGAACTTGGGGTAATACCTGACTCCCTGGTACACGATTCATCTGAGGCTCTTAGTCCTGTTATATGGGATGAATTTGAGCCTGTCACTCCTGATGATGTGGACAAGGCCATAGGAGTGATGAGCGCCTCCACTTGTTTATTGGACCCGTGCCCCTCCTGGCTGGTTTCGGCCAGCAGGGAGGTGACACGCGGCTGGCTCCAGGCGGTTGTGATCGCATCTTGAGAGAGGAGTCCATCCCACAGCCCTTAAAAGCTGTGGTGGTGAGGCCCCTCCTCAAGAAGCCTTCCCTGGACCCAGCGGATTTAAAGAACTTCCGTCCAGTCTCCAACTTACCCTTCGTGGGTAAAATTGTTGAGAAAGTGGTGTCGCTCCAACTCCTGCGGTTATTGGAGGACACTGATTATCTGGATCCCTTTCAGTCGGGTTTCAGGCGCGGCTACAGTACGGAGACTGCTTTGGTCGCGCTGATGGATGATCTCTGGCGAGCCCAGGATGGGGGTCATTCCTCCATCCTGGTGTTACTTGACCTCTCAGCGGCTTTCGATACCATTGACCATGGTATCCTTCTGCGTCGTCTTGGGGAGGTGGGAGTGGGAGGCACTGTTTTACGGTGGTTCTCCTCCTACCTCTCTGACAGGACGCAGTCGGTGTTGACAGGAGGACAGAGGACGGCCCCTAGGCCCCTGACTTGCGGGGTGCCACAGGGCTCGGTCCTCTCGCCCATCCTGTTTAACATTTACATGAAACCCCTGGGTGAGATCATTCGACGACACGGGGTGAGGTATCAGCAGTTTGCTGATGACACCCAGTTGTACATCTCCACCCTGTGTCAGTTCAGTGAAGCAGTCGAGGTAATGTGCCGCTGCCTGGACGATGTGAGGGTCTGGATGGGAGTGAATAGACTCAAACTCAACCCTGACAAGACTGAGTGGCTGTGGATATTGCCCCCCAGGGATTATGTCGACTGCCCCTCCTTGGTTCTTGGGGGAGAAAAATTGACTCCCTCAGAACGGGTTCGCAATTTGGGTGTCCTCCTAGATCCACAGCTAAAATTGGATCAACATCTGTCAGCTGTGGCTAGGGGGACCTTTGCACAGATTCATCTTGTGCACCAATTGCGACCCTACTTGGAGAGGGAGGCTTTGCTCACAGTCACTCATGCCCTTGTCACCTCATGGCTAGACTACTGCAATGCGCTCTACATGGGGCTACCCTTAAAGAGCATCCGGAGACTGCAATTGGTGCAGAATGCAGCTGCGCGAGCTGTGGTGGGTGTACAGAGATACACCCACGTAACACCCATTCTCCGCCAGCTGCATTGGTTGCCTATTAGTCTCCGGTCGCAATTTAAGGTGTTGGTTTTGACCTTTAAAGCCCTACATGGCTCAGGGCCAGGTTACCTTCGGGACCGCATCCTACCACATACCTCCCTACGACCAGTTAGGTCCCACAGAGAGGGCCTCCTCCGGGTCCCGTCGGCCAAACAATGTCGGTTGGCGGGGGAGGGCCTTCTCTGTGGGAGCCCCGTCCCTCTGGAACCAACTCCCACCAGAGATCCGGACTATCCCCACTCTACTGGCCTTCCGTAAAGCCGTGAAAACATGGCTCTTCCGACAGGCGGGGTGAATAAGGAGATCAGATTCCCTCATGAATGGTGTTTTTAATAATGTTTTAATATTGTTTTATTTTTAAATTGTTACAATTGTTTTTTACTGTATGTTTCTTATCCATGTTGTACGCCGCCCTGAGTCCTACAGGATTGGGCGGCCTGTAAGAGCGTATAAATAAATAAATAAATAAATAAATAATAAATAAATAAATAAATAAATAAATAAATAAATAAATAAATAAATAAATAAATAAATAAATAAATAAATAAATAAATAAATAGTACTGGGTACTGTGGAACCTGCTACTCTTGAAGAATCTCTATGGAGCTGCTCTTTGCAGCTTATAAAAGATGTAGTTATCATTGAAAGCATGTTATATATGCTTTTTCTGTTATGCTTTTAAATGTGTTTGCTTGAGTTAATAATAAAACTTAAAATCTCATTATTCACTCAAATGCTCATTGTCTATGAAGCCAAAAGAACCAATTGCCTGGGCATCTGATCATTTTCCTAGTTTAATCTTTTTTTTTATAACTTCAAAAACTTCCTGTATTATTATAGCTCCATTTATATTTTGTCTCTGTTCTGCTGTAATCTTCAGTAATTTTTGTTTCTTTAGATATTCATCTGTTTTCTCTAGAGGAATGTCACTTCCTTTATACAAAATAGAGCAATATTGATGAAATACATTTTGTATGGCTGCATTGTCCATTAATACAGCATTTCCCTCTTGTAATTTCAATATCATTTATTTTCCCTTTATTTTCATAAATAAGTAAATAAATAAATTCTGGAGAATTATTTAGGTCTTATTTTCTCTTTATTTCATTCAAAATAGCATGTTTTCTCTTGACACTTATTTTTAAATTCATTGTTGTATTGAATAAAGTGATCTCAAATAAAAGATTTACTTCCTTTCCAAACCATTCTTAAGTCAGAGCCTTTACCTAAACTATTTTCAAAAATTATTTTAGCTGTGTTTTACATTTTCATCAAACATGATGAAAATCCTTCACTATTGCTTCTTTCCGTAGCAACAATTTGTTAGTCTTCATCTAAAAGAATTAGATTTTCTTTTATAAATCAAACTCATAGGACTATGAGCTGAACACAATCTTTGTAATATTTATACTTTAAAATTTTAGTGGCCAAATTATTGAAGCCTTTCAGAAGGGTAAGCAATTTAACTTACTTAAATTGTCATTTTTTGTCTTGATGTATCAACCACCTAAATTGTCCACTAAATTAAAAAAAACCTGTTGATCATTTGTTTTAAGTAATTCTAATATTTTGTTCAGAGGTTCTATTCAGTTGAGGGGAGATCACATAATTCCAATTCCCCATCAAACCACCAATTTTCATAAGAAACAAATATTAATCTCTCCATAAATTGTTTATAAAACTCTGCTTTGCCCTCATTTGGGGCATAAATTCCCAGTATCAAAGTCTTAATCCCACACAAATTAACTTCCATACCAACAAATCTACCATACTCATCAGTCAATACTTCTGATTTTAGTTGGGGATTTATGCACAAAATTCCATATATATATATATTTGTTTATTTCCTTTCTTCTTTTGTCGCTACAGAAATAAATTCTTCACCAAATTCTTATCAATCAAAATTTATGTCCTTTTTTAAAGTTACATTTCCCAATTAAATATAGTTGCCTTTGTCCTCCTTCTTCACCCAGAGTTTCTGGTGCCAGTCTGCTACCCTCCAAAATAACTTGAATTCTCTTTTAAATAAACATGATGAAAATCACAAAAAGATTGATTACCATATAGTATTGTGAATCCTAATGAGATCCTTGACAGGCAACTACAGGCAGGGTTTGTCTGTCTGTCGTAATTTACTGACTTGCCCTTGGTCATCATTGAAATCCTGCCACTTGTTATCAAGGCTCTCCTCAGAAAGACTTCTATGGCTGACTTGGTAGCATTCTTATTGCAGGTGCCAAGGGATGCACTATTGCCCTACTCCCAGAGTAAAATATTCCATTTAAATAGTTAAATCTAACCATGGTGCAACAGTGAAGTACTTAGTTTGATAGTTGGGCAAAGAATGAACTACACTTTTCTTCTTTCTTAGCTATTCTCTTGCACATATTTTCTGAACGAATTGTAAATCAGTTATTCTCCATTGCTAGCCAACAACAGCTTTTCCAAATAATTGAAATAAATCTTATTTTTATTTCCTAACATTTTCAATACAAGTATGTATGTGAACTAGAGGTGGTTAGAACTAAGCTTCCATTCTTAAGAAACTGCTTAAAGGCACACTTCACCATCATCATTCAAATAAGAGAAATAGGGGGGAATTCAACAGTGAGCCTTCCCCCCACTTCCTTTCCTCCTTTTTCCCTTTCTCCTTTCCTTCCACAGCTTGAATATTTTTGGAAAGAAGCCTAATCCATGCTGTGAAATAATATGGGACCTTCAGAAAGACCTTGATCATGACTTTTATGGGCCATTTTTGGGAAGCATAAACACACATCATCTGTCTAAAAGAAACAACTATTCTACAATGTGGTGCCTGCTTTTAGCATGTCACCACAGGCCACATATTTTAAAGTATCCTCTGTTCATGGGGCCTGAGATGCCAGATTTGCTTCTGTCCAAACATCACAGCCACTGCAAACTCTTTACACATTTCCCAGGCACGTTTCCTTGGAATCCAGTCCAAGGTTTCATTGTCTTTGAAACAAAGAGGAGCCCCTTAATAATGGGATAACATTTAACTGTCCTAGTCACGTAGAAGGAGCCAAGTGTATGGACTCCTAGCAGATCTCAAGGGATACACTCTGTGATTATTCTCTTGTGAGAAAGTCCAATTACCATTTTTGCTGTAGCAAACTTTAGAACATAATGCTACAAGTAGGCTGCAGTGCAGAGGTGGGTTCCTCCCGGTTTGGACCGGTTCACCCGAACCGGTAGTGACCCGCTGGTGACATCACAATGACATCACCAAACCGGATCGGTCGGTGCCAGTTTGTGGGCGCTGCCATCTTTTTTTTTTTTTTGAATTTTTTTTATTTTTTTATTTTTTCTGAATTTTTTTCTTCTGCACATGCACAGAAGCCGAGTTTCCAGCACTGCGCATGCATTGCCATTTTGTTTTCGGCGGGGTTTTTTTTGAATTTTTTTGGGGTTTTTTGCATTGCACATGCGTGCGTGCACAAAGCGTGTGCACCCACGAGGTGCGCCCATGCAGCGTGGGAGGAAGCGAACCGGCAGCGAGGTAAGTTGGAACCCACCCCTGCTGCAGTGTGAATAATGATCCAACCCCCAGGTCTTACGGACACTGATTGTTTTTTGAACTTTCTGGTAGTTTCCTTCTTCAGCCCTTTGATGGAATACTTTGATTAGGACTCTGTGCAGTCAATTGTAAGATCATTTCAAAGTGGCAGAATCACTCTCCTGCTCATGAAATACATGCAGGATGTATGGCTCACATATCTCCCAAAGCAGTACAGTGGATTGTTTGTTTTGGGCTTCGCATGTTTATCCATCTACAGTAGTTTGTAAATCATTGTTTCCTGTGGTGCATTCATATATCACATGAAACTAAAAAGAAACAAACCAAGCTAGCATGATTTGTGAAGCATCGGAGGGCAATTTCAGACTTCCTTCGCTGCTTCTCTAACGAAGCTGCATCAAATACGATACCTGATCCATTGCTCCATTTGTCTGAAATTTAGCACCGGCTTCACATAAAAGTGGGTAGCTGAAAATGAAGCGTATTTCAGAAAAGAAGTTTAAACTATGAGGCCTACTGAAATAATTCACTCATTTAAACCTGTCATCCCAATGACAGATATTACATATGGCATTTTGCAGATAATCTGATTGACTTCTCTAAATCAGCTTAAATAGCTTTTCTAATCTGTATTGGTGATCTTCTCCCTCTCACACTCGGGTATCTCCAAGATTTCTTAAGATACTGTTTAGATTCTTTTGTTTTATCTTGATTTGAGCTAAAATAATTGACTGAAAGTAAGGATTCATATGTTATATCAACACACAACTCTCTGTCTCATTGTTAAACTGTTCTTAGTAACATGTTAGCAGAAATAGCACTTTAACAGTGCTTTAGAGCACTCTCTAAGCAGTTTACAGAATCAACATATTGCCCCCAACAATCTGGGTCGTCATTTTACTGACCTTGGAAGAACGGAAGGCTGAATCAACCTTGAGCCCATCAGGATTGAACTCATAGCAGTGGGCAAAGTCAGGCTGCAATACTGCATTCTAACCACTGTGCCACGACTCGCTGGCTTAAAGCTTTGGATCAACAAATTTGGAAATCCAAACTGAATATGTCATAAGTACAGGGTGTTCTGCAGCACTAGATTATCTTCTTTTTCTCTATGTGACTTATAAAAAGTCAACAATGCTTGAGTACAGCTGACTTTTCACTAAACAGCAGCAGTGTCCTGGGATATAAATGTAGGCCTTTTTGTTGTAGCTTTTTTGGGTACCTAACTTTGCATGCATCTCCAGGGATAATCAATATAAAGTGGTTTGCAAAAAAGCTATTTTCCTGGCATGAGAACAATCTGTCCCTGAGCCTTTGGGTGTTACTAAGTATTATTCTATGTGCTCATCTGCTCGACTGATCTCCAAGGATTGTGACAAAATCTGGAATAAGCTGATAATTATCATTTCTTTAGGAACAGCAGTAAGGCAATTCTAAGATAAATGCTAATATATAGTCTCTCAAATATTGTGTACATTATATATTTGATTATATAAACTTAAAATTTGCATTTGAATAATAAACTTGCCTAGCTTTACAGTTTAAAGTATTTGGATGGATACAAAGATTTTACTATCAGAATATAGAATAACAGAGTTGGAAAGGACCTTGGAGATCTTCTAGCCCAACCCCCTGCTCAAGCAGGAGCCCATTCCAGACAAATCTCTGTCCAATCTCTTTTTAAAAACCTCCAGTGATGGAGTACCCACAACTTCTGGAGGCAAGCCGTTCCGTGATTAATTTAATTTACTTGTTTAATAATTAAATAATATGTTTACTTGTGGTGGCTTAATTTACATTTGTGGTTCTTTTTAGAGCCTTACTTAATTTTCTAATATAGATGTTCTCTGGCTCTGTGGATTCAGTTTTTTTCAAGATTTTATTTTAACAGCTTTTTCTTTAAAGAAAGTTTAACATTCGAACATCTGATATAGTCTGAAGTCAGAAATGTTCACTGAGGAGTCATACTGAGTTCATTGGACTGGATTCAAAGTAAGTTCATTTAGGACTACAAATCTAATTTCATAACTTTAGTTGTCTTATTTGTCATGTCATGTGGAAAATGTGGTACAAGTACTTAGAAGTAACAGGTTGTAGCCTCAATTGTCTTTTTTCCTTCTTGGACAAACATTTCTATTTTTTTTTATTGCAGCTTTGTCAAAGAACATGTAGTTTATTCATATTGAATAAGCAATGTAAATTGCAAGTATATTCCTATTCTTGAATATAAGGTGTATGAAAAAGAACAGTTAGATCACCACTACACTTGTAATGCAACAGAGTACTGAGATTCCTGTTGTGTTGGTTAGTCTCATTGATGCATTGCAGTTTAATAAAAAAATGAAATCAATCTTCCTCAAATTTTTCATTGACATGCAATTGGGTTTTTTAAATATTTTATTAGAGATGCTGGAGAGGCATTAGTTTAGAAGGAAGAGAAGACTGAAAGCTTAAAACACAAAGGAGAAAAAGTTAATTTAAAGTGATGTTTGGTAAAAATTCCCCTTTGAGATCCTGTTGTGTAATTGAACAGATTAAGATAACTGACAGTAACTTCACAGTGTGTCTAAGTGGAGGTCTCTATGGGTCAGCTCTCGGATCCTGTGCCGACACGTTAAACAAGTTTGTCAATTTTCCATCAGATTGATTTTTCTCACAGGTCTGGAAGGCTTGTTTCATTTCATCTTATTTCCACCGGGGTTCTTAACATTGCAAACTGGCATTTACTTTTTCTCAAAGTGTGAAGAATGATTTTTATCTTAGTGTAGCAATCAAGGCACCGAGGCCCTCTGTTTCCTGCGTTGCCCATTTTATTCATTGGAGGCTGTTTTGGGGGGGGGGGAGGTTTGAAGTGTCCCCCCCCAAAGAAGATTTAAATTTGTGGAGTAGATTAGTAAGATTTGTACTCCCATTGTACTTTGGGAAACAATTTATATTGTAATTTTTAAGGTGGTGCTTTATGAAAAGAAAAGCTAATGCTCTTTTCCCATT